>CACRWG010004731.1:0-16344 GCA_902654985.2 Oryctes borbonicus
ATAATGTTCAGTATGTTATATTAGGCCAGAATAACTTTTTATTTATTTATTTTTGTCTTTTTTACCTGTACATACAATAAAATTGCATTTTGTTTTTAGTTTCGTTTGTTTCTGTAACCTTTTCATGTTTTTTTACCAACCGACCGAACTTCTCTGAACGGCAGTGTACATATGTTCAATTTTAACATCCGTGGAATATGGTCATTAATATAATTAAATTAACTTAACCGTCAAGAATTTATTTTAACGTTCCTAGATTACCAGTGTGCTCGTTTGCATTAGATATCTTTTGGGCGTATTTATATGTTTTAAACGCCAAATGATACGCCATCCAGTTCGTATCTTATACAAGCACAGAACTAAATACAAAAGTCCTATGCGATTACGAGAAACCCTCAAAACAAACAATTCCATGAACGTCGTGTTATTCACGCGACACTAAACAATAACCAGTATAATTTTAACACCTCCAGAGTACGCGTCGCAACGATAATAATAATAGCATAATCGTTATGGCACGGACATTATAATAAAGCTTTTTGAAATATGTTTTTATTGAACTCGCCGCCTGACAACGACTTGCATACATATCATGCCGAAAATATCAACGCTCCAACCGAATGCAAGTCTTCGTACCTGCGCTAAAAATAGCCTCTGTCATTTCGACGTATTATATTAGGTGCACGGAATGTTTTACATGGATGTTTGTATAGATATCAAAAGAAAAAAAAAAGACACGAAGGTGGAAGTGTAAAAGACCTGTAAATGTGTATTAGTTTTAATAACTGTGCTATTATCTAGATACAAATTTCCAGCAGAAACAATGTTCTTGTTATCTTCAATTCAATATAGATGTCTCACCGGGAACTGCATCGATTAATACATGAAAGACTATGTATATATTAGAATATGTTGAAAATTCGGTAGTACACTGTTATAATGTACAATATTTGAATTTCCCGGGGGGAAAACGAAGAACAGAAAAATACACCAGCGCCCCTATACTTAAGATGACATACTATGGTATGGAGGGGATTATGGGAATTGTATTAATATGTCGAGTACGAATAAAGCGTGTTAAGAATTATTGTGTTGTATTTACTTAATATTCAAATCATAGTCAACTCATAATTCAAGTTCTACAACCAAATCTGGCTCAAGTATAACAACTGGCGACGAGGATTTGAACGATACGAACAAATTTAATAATTAAAGTGAATGGAAATGGAATCGAAGATGGAAAGCGAAGATACGAAGATAGAACGCCTTCCCGCTAATTTCATTGAATTTTTTGATAATTCTAAAACCAAATTCGACCGGTGGCTACTAAGATTAGAAACAGCATTTCAAATATATAATGTAACAAGTGCTGATACAAAGAGAAACTATCTATTGCACTACTTGGGAGCAGAAGGGTTCGACGTATTATGTGACAATCTCTCACCAAATTCACCCGACGAAAAAACCTACAGTGAGTTGAAAAAGTTCTTGCAACAATATTACAACCCAAAGCCTTTAGAAATTGCTGAGTATTACAAATTTCACCATCGCCTACAGCAGGAAGGGGAGAAAATCCGTGATTACTTGACCGAGTTAAGGAAAATGGCCGCGACCTGCAATTTTGGTACATTTCTAGACACAGCACTAAGAAATCAATTGGTATGCGGTCTACGAAATCACAAAATCAGGGATAGGTTACTGGAAATGAAAGATCTAACCTTAGAACGAGCAACTGAAATAGCTTTAAGCATGGAATCATCGCAAAATGATGCACATGAATTGCAAACTAACCGTTCAGTCAATTTAGTGCAAAATGGTAAATTTAAGAAAAAAATTCAATCAAACGTAGAGACATCTCGAAAAGAAATAGTAAGTAGCAAAAATAAAACTTCAACAGTCAAATGTTATCGTTGTGGCGGCCCTCATTATGCCAATAAATGTGTACACAAGAATAGTACGTGCAACTATTGCAAGAAGGAAGGGCACATACAGAAGGTCTGTTCAAAGAAAAAAAATGTCAACAGTATAGAAGAAAGTGTTAGTAATGTGGAAGCGTATGTGAACCACATAAATGAAGCGATACCAACGGATAAAATATGGATTGATGTCGAAATAGACAAGCAACAAGTGAAATTAGAGTTTGATAGTGGTAGCTCAGTGTCTATCATTAGTGAAGAGGAATTCAAGAAAAAGTGGCGATATTTAAAATTACATAAAACAAATGTTAGATTAAGCACGTATTCAAACAATCCTTTAAATGTTTTAGGTTATGCAGTTGTCCGGGTCACTTATGCAGATGAAGTAAAAGAATTAAAATTGTACATTGTCTCGGGCAGCAAGCATGGTCTTTTTGGACGTGAGTGGATGCACGCTTTCAACTCAAAAAATTTCTATACTATTTTCAAATGCCTTCCTCAGGTATGTTCCGTAAATTCTGATTATAATGGTATGCATGAATTGAGCAAAATTATTGATAAATATTCTGTCATTTTTCAAAATGTTGTTGGGGAAATGAAAGTAGAACCAATACGATTGAGTTTTAAAAATGAACCAAAACCAATATGTTTCAAGCCAAGACCCGTACCTTTTGCAATCAGAGAACGGGTAGAGGAAGAACTGAGTAATTTAGAAAAGCAGGGTATATTAAGAAAGATAGAAACAAGTAATTTTGCAACACCAATAGTACCTATCATCAAACCTAACGGAAATATTCGTATATGTGGGGACTATAAGGTTACATTAAACCCTCAATTAAAAATTGATGAATATCCTTTACCTACTACAAATGAACTACTAGATAAATTAGCTGGGGGACAGAAATTTTCAAAAATTGATCTAAAATGCGCTTATTTGCAATGGAAAGTGAATAAAAATGATCAAAAATACCTAACTTTAAATACTCATAGAGGATTATTTCAAGTTACTAGATTAATGTATGGCTTAAATTTTGCACCAACAAAATTTCAAAGATTAATCGAATCTATACTGCAAGGAATATCAGGAGTTCAAGTTTTTATAGATGACATTCGAATAACCGCGCCTGATGACAGCTCACATTTACAAATTTTAGAATTAGTATTAAGCAGATTAGCTAACTATAATATTCAAGTAAACTTAGATAAATGCGAGTGGCTAAAGAATGAAATTGAGTATTGTGGGTACAAAATAGATAAGCACGGTATTCATAAGTCACCCTCAAAAATGGCAGCAGTAAGGGACGCACCAAGGCCTACTAATGTCACCGAATTGCAATCATTTTTAGGGCTAGTTAATTATTACCATAGGTTTTTAGAAAACTTAAGTTCCAAACTAGAGCCTTTGTATAAGCTTTTAAGAAATGATAAAAGATGGAAATGGTATAAAGACTGCGAAAAGGCATTTGCATTAGTAAAAAAAGAAATGATGTCAGACAAACTTCTTGTGCATTATTCACTCAAACTACCAGTAATTCTAGCCACAGACGCAAGTTCAATGGGCGTAGGAGCTGTTCTATCACACGTGATGCCTGACGGTTCGGAAAAACCTATCCAATTTGTGTCTCAAACCTTAAATGAAAGTCAGAGAAAATGGTCACAAATAGATAAGGAAGCATACTCTATTGTTTTTGGAGTGAAAAAATTTTTTGATTTCCTCTATGGAAGAGAATTCACCTTGTACACAGACCACAAACCTCTGGTTCATATATTTGCTCCTGACAAAGCATTACCAACTTTGTCCGCTACGCGCATGCTACATTACGCTGTTTTCTTGCAAGGGTTTAACTACACCATAAAATATAAGACTAGTAAAGCAAATGCAAACGCGGATGCATTTTCAAGGTTGCCAATCAAGGATACTTCTAAATGTAGTCTCGAAGAGTCGGATATACTCGAAATAAATCAAATCGAAACGTTACCCATATCGTTGACGAAGTTACAACTAGAAACTGAAAACGATGCGGTACTACAAAAGCTGTGGTTAGGTTTGAAGGATCACAAAGAGATGCCAGCACGTGATAGATTTAATATACCACTTGAAGAATTTTCATTGCAAAATAATATTATTATGCGAGGAAATAGAGTGGTAATACCGAAAAGTCTTCGTCAAAGGATATTACAAGACCTACATAAATGCCATTTTGGCACTTCTCGAATGAAAAGCCTAGGCAGAAGCTTTGCCTGGTGGCCAGGTTTCGATAGTGATGTAGAAAATATCACTAAGAATTGCAAAGAATGTTGTAAACATTTGAAAAACCCTCCACTGACGAAGCATCACTGGCAGGCACCATCGCATCCATTCGAGAGAATCCATGTGGACTTCGCAGGTCCATGTCTAGGGGTGTACTTTCTAATCATGGTCGATGCGCATACAAAATGGCCAGAAGTGCATATTTTGAACAATATCACAACAGATACGACAATAAAAAAATTAGACGAGATTTTTGCTATTTTTGGATTGCCTCGTATACTAGTAAGTGATAATGGACCTCAATTTACCAATTACAAATTTCAAACATTTTTAAAACAAAAGGGAATTACGCATAAACGGTCAGCGCCCTATCATCCAGCCACCAATGGTTTGGCTGAACGTTTCGTGCAAACATTAAAACACAAACTTTACTCATTGAAAGGTGATGCACGAACTTTGCAATCTAAATTGACAGACATTCTCATACACTACAGAATCACACCCCACCCAACCACAAACAAAAGTCCATCGCAGTTAATTTTTCAATATCCGGTGTTAACGACATTCACTCAGATGGTTCCAAAAGGAAAATATTCCACAACTCCTAGAACGTTCGAAATAGGAGAAAAGGTCATTGCTAGAAATTATTTGGGGGGAGAAGAATGGAAGACCGGGCATGTTGAAGATAAATTGGGTACTGCTCATTACAAGATCAAATTAGATGCAAATGGAAACGAGTGGAAACGTCATACAGACCAAATACGGAAGGTGGGAAATGTAATGGACAAGGAAGAACATTTCACTATTCCGGAAATCATCACGGAAACCCCGGAAACCAAGACTATAGAATCACCAAACGAAGGTCGACAAATATGTAATAGTCCATCTGCAGAAGTGATCCCGGTGCAGCCAATAACCAACGATAGTCCAGTCCTGAGACGAAGCACTAGATCTAGAAAACCAGTTGAGCGGTTGAATCTATAACTCTGTAACAGGTTGAATTATTATATATTGTATTGGCAAACTTCTTTGTTAAGTGTAAAAGCTTCCTTAAAGGGGGAGAATCTGTTATAATGTACAATATTTGAATTTCCCGGGGGAAAAACGAAGAACAGAAAAATACACCAGCGCCCCTATACTTAAGATGACATACTATGGTATGGAGGGGATTATGGGAATTGTATTAATATGTCGAGTACGAATAAAGCGTGTTAAGAATTATTGTGTTGTATTTACTTAATATTCAAATCATAGTCAACTCATAATTCAAGTTCTACAACCAAATCTGGCTCAAGTATAACATACACTAAAGTCGAGATAGGCCATTGAATTAAAATATTTTTAATGTCATTCGGCTCTGGTGTACTGCTAAGTTTTCAGAGTTTTCCAATGTTACACCCTTTCATGCATACACTACCGTCCATATTAGTTCGGACACACAAATAAATTTTAAAAAATCGAGAAAATATTCAAACTCATTTTTCCAAAACTTAAAATTTTTATTGCATTTTATTAATAGCGATTAAAATTAAAATATAAAAGTAAAAAAAAAGTAATACTAACGAAAAATAAACAAAAATTCCTTAAACATTCCGTTCATCAAAGAAACTCCCTTTTGGGCGAAGAACAGCTTTCACAATCCGAGGCATCCGCTCCACTAGTTTTTCAAAGACTCTATTTGGCATATTAGTCCATTCCTCTTGTAAAATGTTCCACAGGTGGCCTACGGAGGTAGGGCATACTTTTCGGATCCTCCTGTCCAGTTCGTCCCATAACAGCTCGATGGGGTTTAGATCGGGGCTTTGCGGCGGCCATGTCATTATTTTAAAGTGCCATTATCTTTTTCTTCATTTAAGAAATTTTTACATATTACTGCTGAGTGTTTGGGGTCGTTGTCCTGCATGAATACAAAATTTTCGCCGATTAGACGTTGCCCCGATGGTATTGCATTTTCTTGCAGTATTTCTAAATAACCTTCTTTTCGCAAAATACCTTCGATTCGCTTCAAGTCTCCTGTACCGGCGTAGGAAAAACAACCCCAAACAAGGACAGAATTTCTTCCTTGCTTGACAGTTGGCACTATACAATCCTGCAACGTTCTTTCGCCTTTCGCTCTTCTTACAAAAACGCGCCTTGATTGTCCGAACACCTCAAACTTTGACTCATCACTCCATAGCACCCTTTTCCAATCATCCACTGTCCAATTTCTATGTGTTTCTGCCCATTGTAGCCGTTTTTGCCTGTTTCCCCGTCGAAGTAGGATTTTTTTTTGTTGCAATGCCGCCCGTGAAGATTTGCAGCTTTTAATCTTCTTTTCACTGTAGTAATAGAAATTTTTCTTGCACGGTCGCGATTCATTTCGGCGGCGATTTCTAGTACTGTCAGTCTCCTATTTCGCTTGCTCAGCAATTTTATCGTCGGCGGGAGTTGTTATTCTCTTACGACCTGAACGCGCCCTATCTCTTAAACTGCCCGTGCGTTGATGTCTCCGAATGATATCACTAATAGTCGATTTATTAACTTGTATTTTTTCGGAAATTTGACGCACTGAATAACATTCTTGATGAAAAGCAACAATTACAGAGCGCTTTTCTAAACTTGCCGGTTTTCTTCGCAACAAGCAGGTTTATTTAGAAACTAAGGCATTTATCAATACACAATAAACTTTCGGGTGACCTGCTCCCACCCCAAAGAGTATTGTAAATTTATTACCCGCAATATTGACCCAAAAATAATCCTATTTGCGTCAATGAGAATTATTCTGAAAATTGTTGTATTGGGTCATAAAATATAATAGGTTTTTAATCATTCTCTAATCGATATTCTTGGAAGTTTGCCTGTACAATTACCATCGAAGTACGTTACAAACATTATTTCAAAAGAGGATCTGAAGACATACCCGAGTAATATAACTCCTTCACGCAATCTATAGCCTAGATTCGAGCTAAATCGAAATTTATGTTTATTTGTATAAACGATTGGGGCAATAAAACGTCTCGAAGACGTCGGAAAAATGAAAAACGCACATTCTGACACGTCGTGAATGGCGAAAATGCGAAGCGACGCCTCTACTAGCTGCAGTAGAAACAGTAATAATCTACGGCTTTGTAATAAAAGCCACGCAAACGTATAAAATATCGTAGCAATAAACCAGGCCGTGTCAACGCACACGTGTTGTTTTAGTTTGTTTTGCCGTGATTTTACGCTTGCTGATTTTTTTCTTTTATTGCGTGGAACGGGAGAGGAAAGTTCTATTATTGATGTTATGTGTATGGTTTCCACGTTATATAGTGCCATATCCTTATTTACATCAAAAAATTTCATGAAATAGTGCAACTGCTGAAATTATTGCTGAAATGTGTGGAGATGCAGAGATCATTCACCTAAAAAGTTAATTAGAAAGCTTTCACGCGTCATACGGTATTTGTCAGCATATTCCTAGAAAAGATCTCGGAAAATAATCGCGTTGTGCAAGAACTGAGGCACATTGACGACGCAGTTCGGCAATTTTTTTGAAAATTTGAAAATTTGAAGATCACATGAATGATGATAACATCCTTGATAAATCCTTCTCCTCAGACGAAGATTGGTTCCATCTTTATAGACAAACCATGTGTATCTTAGTAATAAGTTTCTCTGGTCTTCAAATTCCAAAATCCATCATTACTTTGTGAGTGTCACGAGAAATTAAAAAATAATCTGAGTTGCGGAGTGATCATGGATTAGGACTATCTCCCTATCCATTTTATCCCAAACCTTGAAATTATCCAGTTTCGTACCGTTATGTTCTCGAGGGACCAGCTGCATGCATATAACCGTCATATGTACTTGCTGTAACCAGCATAAAAAGTAATTCAAAAAGAACACGGCCCATTTTTGCAACATTATTTAACATTGGAAGTGGGAAAGAAATCATGCAATTCCCATTTAAATTCGAATGCCTCATTCATTTAAAAACAGGAAAAACGATACCCAAACACTAATTATCAGAAATCGATAAGCAGAAAGGTATTTATCGCCATCCCAATTATATTTATATGAATAAGTTCGTTGATTTCTGCATATGCGAGAGTAGGAATAGGAAGGATAACAACGTCGCGTTAGAGGAAAGAGCCGAGCACTCGTATGTATATGTAGAAAACGGAGAGAAGAGAGTTCAACGAACCCATCGGGCTTCGGTTTATTTTTAAAACGATATTGTTATCTGATGCATTAATTAGACCATATGTATGTCATTCGATACGTTCCATACAATTACAATACGAGAGTCTCACTCACAATCAGTTAGTCAGCTAGTCGGAGTTTGTCAGCCTCCTTATTTCTTTAATGCTTTCTTTTGCCTTTTCTACATGTACGGGTGGTAACCAATTTTTTTTTGTTTATTTATTCTAATTGGGTTTGCATTTATACAATTTAATTGTATCATTAAAAATTATTTTCATCCGAAAATATTTTAACCCTCTGAACCGTTTTGTTCAAGCCTGTATTAGTTAAATGAAAAAACTTATTTCAAAAAAGTTACAAAAAATTAAAGAAGGCGGTACAAATAGTTGTTGAGCGTTTTCCTACTTTCCACAAGCTTACACTTGCTTTTATAAGGTAGGTTGGGGGCTCGTACGCCCCCGGTCTTCTACCCAACCTTATAAAAACCGTACCCCGAGCAACCACGCAGCAGCACAACATGCAGTAGTCCAGAAGAAGTTCTATAACTGAAAGCGAAACCTGGGCACACTCGTGCAATTACGGGCACGATTTCAACCCGGAAACCTAAATACTTTAAAAGGAATCAGCTTCTGTTCCTGAATATTTTAGTAATTAAAAACAAAAAAAAAAACGGAAATAGACATCTATAGAAACGAAACAAACACTAATAGGCACATTGTACCACTGTGGACAACACAAAATGACCGTGATTAGTTTCTTAATTAATAGACTAGTAAAATTCTTAAAAATCAGTAGGTACAATAAAGAGCTTAAATTCATAAACAAATGTAGCTCTTTACAATGGGTCCAACATGGGTGTTATGAGAGAAATTTCACGATCTTAATCCAGGTACAAACTAGCGCCCTTTCACAGTATAGCGAAAGGTATTGGTAACGTTTTTAGAGGTCAAGTTATGAACGTATGTTTCAATTCGCGCAGTACATTTAAAAATTTTCTGGCCAAACCGAAAGAAAAACCGGACATGAAAGAGAGATCGAGAATTTATAAAATTGCACGTAATGACTGCGACAAAGCCTATATTGGTCAAACGAAAATAGCAATAGGCACCGAATTCAAGGAACACATCAGATATTATCGCTTTGGCAGAATAGAATCGTCAACTATTTACATAAAAAGCAACACAAATTTGATGAATCGAGAGAACGGACCGTTATCGTACTCAGTTCTGTTTGATTTATAAGGGTAAAGGTGAAGCGCCACATGTTTTACGTTTATCGCTGCAATAACTAAAAACCCTTTCGTCTGTGTGCGCTAGCTAGAAAAAGCAAACCGTTCCTCCTAATCCATTCACCTTGCCTTCACGCCCAATTCACGCGAGAACATCAGAAACACCAGCATCAGCAGGCGAAATGCAAATCGTCCGCTTCCTGGGCCTATTTCTTTTCCTTCTCCGCGAATCGCGGAGGCTGCGCGGCGCGGCGCAAATGTCACGGGTAACTGAGATCGCATGCATGCACAACTTTCGCGAGAGGTCGTTGACACACGAATGCATACACAACAACTGCGAGACGACGACAAACGCGAAACGACACATACAAGCGCAGCCTACTTTAACGGCGGCATATATTGTACGTGCGAATGTGTACATTTGAGTCAGTCGGTAATGTTAGCGTGGAACATGGCGCCTCTTGTTGATCGCACTTCTAGCATGACGAATACGAATAGTAATATCCATATGAGTGACCTTTAGAAGTGATTATGTAAAATTATTTAGTAGTTTCGTATGATTACCCACACGTCTTATTAAAAAACAAAAAAAAATAGAAAGCTATAAGAAAAATTTAAACGGCACGTGTAGCGCGGAAGATAATGAGAAACATGGCGTACTGCAAGGAACTACTGTTGGACCTTTGCATTAGTTACAGTTAGTTGAGGTAGAGGACAAAGATGCTTTCTGAATTTGATACCTGGGCAGCTTTCCTCATTAATGATTGATAAAACGGATTAATGAACTGGGAAAGTATTCCCTTATTAGGGGACTGTCTCATAAACACCCTCTTGCTTTGAATTTTAAATATTGATTCATAGGTCTGTTTTGCCGTCCAGTTCCGATGTTCTCGGGCCCACTGCAGCCCTTTCTACAGGTTATCCCGGCGTAGCAATTGCTGCAAATTTCCTTCCGCTGGCCGGCGTTTAACCGTAGTAACTGAAATCGGATGCTGATGTCCGCGATTCTGGTGGAGTTTCGTTCCGATTTGTTTTATTTATTAATTGTAATAGACGATCATCTGCTGAGGTGGTTATACGTCGTGGACTTGAACGGCCACGGTCTCTCAAATCGCCTGTTTTTTGATATATAGGCGAAGGGAATATTTTATCGTTGACGGGGCTAGATTTAATTTCTCACACATTTGTCTACTGGAATAATTTTCTTCATGCAAAAGTTATTATGACTAACACCTATTGATTTATGGGATATTTCGAACAGCGCTTGTCACAATAATTCAAATAAGGAAAATATTATAAATAGTGAAGGCGGGTAGGGCGGAAACCCTAACAGAGAGAGGGGATGCCATAAAATTTTCATCTGCTTGGTCCCATCGATATGACGTAACTAATAAATAGGATATAATAATTGGGTGCAAATGCAATTGGATATTCCGGGTTATAAAATATGTAATTAAATTTCTTGTTCCTAAAACTTTTGTTATTTAAGGTGCGTGTAAAGGTGCGACAAGTATATATAAAGATTATAAATACAGTAAAATTTATTAAATTAAGGCAGTGTAAAAACAGTAATGTACACTGCCGTTCAGAGAAGTTCGGTCGGTTGGTAAAAAACATGAAAAGGTTACAGAAACAAACGAAACTAAAAACAAAATGCAATTTTATTGCACGTACAGGTAAAAAAGACAAAAATAAATAAATAAAAAGTTATTCCGGCCTAATATAACATACTGAACATTATTTTTTTTTTCATCGAAAAAACCTCCTTTGCTGTTAATCACCGCTCGAACTATTCTAGGCATTCTTTCGATAAGTTTTGTTAAAACGGATTGTGGAATATTAATCCATTCATGTTGCAGAATATTCCGTAAATGTTCTTGTGAAGTTGGGCATATTTTTCGGATCCTCCTGTCCAGTTCATCCCACAACAACTCTATCGGGTTCAAATCTGGGCTTTGTGGGGGCCATGTCATTACTTTCAGGGTGTGCTGTTCTTCTTGCTCCTTTAGACAGTTCTTTCACACTAACGCAGTGTGTTTTGGGTCGTTGTCATGCATGAATGTAAAGTTACGGCCTACTATACGCAATCCCGATGGCATTGCATGATTCTAGAGTATTGCAAAATAATTTTCCTTCCTCATTACACCCTGCACTCTGCATAAATCTCCCGTCCCCGGCAAAGGAGAAACATCCCCACACTAACACAGAACTACGCCCTTGTTTCACTGTTGGCACAATGCAGTCCGGGATCACTTTTCGGTTTTAGTTCTTCGGACATAAACTTGTCGATTTTGGTCAAAAACCGCAAACTTTGACTCGTCACTCCGAAGCACGTGTTTCCAATCATCTAACGACCAATCTAGATGAGAACGGGCCCACTGTAGCCGTTTTGCTCTGTTGCTCCGACGTAATAAGGGTTTTCGAATGGCAATGCGTCCATGAAGGTCCGCTTGTTGAAGTCGACGTTTTACCGTACTCGCCGAAACTTGTTCTTCACGGCCGCGATTGACTTCGGCTGCTATTTGTGGCGCTGTTAATTTTCTATTGCGTTTGCTTAATAATACAATTCTCAAATCTTCAGCTTTTGTTGTTTTCCTAGATGCTCCAGGACGAACACGATTTTCCATAGTTCCAGTTGTTCGATATCGCTTTATGTTGTCATTTACTGTTGAACTTCTCATATTTATTTTTTCAGCAATTTGTCGCCCCGAATATCCTTCTTCAAACGGCGTAATAATGCGTGAACGTTTTTCTACACTGGTAGGCTTGCCACGTGCCATTTTGAAGTAAATTTTCTTAAAACTTCCGCGCAAAAACGACAGATACACACCAACACACGTTTAACAGTAAAATGAAGCAAATTTATATCTTTACGCCTGCGATAAATAAACAAGAATGATACTGCGGTATATTTCCTAAATGTATTGTTTGTTAATAATTCCCAAACGACCCGTTTCAAAAGATCCGTACTTCCGAGAAATTCTTGGAATGATAATAAAAGGGACTTTATTGTGGTTGTCGCAATATTTCTACTTTACATACCAATTTATGGCTTTAATCCCTTAGAAAAGAGTGTATGCTTAATATTTTTCTAATTTTATGTATTAATAATTGTATACAGTGTGATATAATAGATTTTTATTGTATGGCCGAACTTCACTGAACGGCGGTGTATGTGTACGTATTTTCATATTTTAAATGACCTTATATGTTAAGTTATGTATTACAAGATTACAACTAATTATACCCTTCTCGAATTCGAAGATATAACGCATACAACAACACGAAATATTAACTGGTTTACGTGAGTTGCTCGCTAGTTACACGAAACATCAGCCGACAATATCTAGACCCAGTTTGATAATGTCAAACAATGTCGCGCCTGTGTACTTGTTATTTATCCATTTGTGTGTGTATGGTTCGAGTGTATACATTTCGTATATATTCAAGTAAATATCGATATTGGTGTGACAGTCGAAAGTCCTGCGTGTAAACAAACATGTAAACATACGTACGCCTACTCTACACAATATAACATTGATACGGGATATAACTTTGGTCTGTTTAACATACACCGTTTAAAAATAGAAATTCCAAAGATTAGACGGCTTGACTGGGTATACTTACTACTGATTGGCCACGTTAAAAGTTGGTAGTTAAAAGTAACGACGCCGGAAACCTACGTACCACAAATACTAGTTTTGTAGTAATCCTTTTTAGTTGTAAACAAAAAAAATTAATGATATCTTGAAGTTGGCAAAGGATATAAACGAAAATGTAAGCTTTTGTTGTGTAGGTGGGACGAAATACCAAAATAAACCCTCAAATATCTCCCCTTCCCTAACGATTTTAACCGCTTGGAAGCACGCGATCGTCGTGGCGATTCCTAAGCTCCGCAATGATCCTTCATTTCCCCAAAAACTACCGCTTCGTAAGCTTTTTGTCTTCTCTGTCTAAGCTGTTGTAAGCATCCTTTACCGGAACATGCTGAAGATACTTCCAGGCGAACAATTTGGATCCGAGTCGGGTTGTGGACGGATTTCCAATTGCTTCGTCTGGATGAGTCGATGAGAATCGCTCTCGAACTCATGGGAATGATTGGCGCGGCGTTCTTGAAAGATTTCCTGTAATTTCACATCGCGGTGTGATTTACAAAATAAGAAGAGACTGATTGATGCTTTTTATTTTTTATACACACGATGTTCTTCTGATTGTCCAAGTTACTACAAGGTACTGTAGTTTATTAGAAATAACCTATTGGGAGAGAACTACAAATGCCCAGCTACCTGTGG
Organism: Oryctes borbonicus; assembly: GCA_902654985.2. Taxonomy (NCBI): domain Eukaryota; kingdom Metazoa; phylum Arthropoda; class Insecta; order Coleoptera; family Scarabaeidae; genus Oryctes; species Oryctes borbonicus. Next base: position 13,852 of record CACRWG010004731.1, read on the forward strand.
AGACTTCGACGAGAGGTGGGAAACAGTGCAAATCTTTCATTGGCTTGAATAATGGAAAAACCATAAGATCAATTTCCCTAGCCCCTAGCTCAAGGTGACATGCTTGAGGGACGTGTTGCTGATATGGAGGACCAATTACCGTTATGCGGAATACCGTCCTCTAAAGGATTAAATAACTGGAAGGCTACTAGTCTAGCTTTGGAAAAAGCATGGGGATCCTGGTATGATCCAATAAAATTTTTTTTTTAATTCTTCGATTCTTCGAGAGGCAGGCCATAGCAATTTTGGAATGTATATTTTGAATAACCTTATATTTATGTGCACCGAATTTATCGTCGAAGGTAAGATATTCAAGGTTTCTCGTCGATTGCATTGGATGGAGAGGATTTTCCCGTAATGATGGTACCCTGATCCGATAAAAATATTAATAATGCCAATATGCATTTGAGAAACGATTTATTTTGATTTTTCTTTTTACTTCAACATTAAGATTATCCATCTTTTCAAACGTAAGATAATAAGAACTACATAAATAGCAAAGTGTAAGGAATATTTACTAAATTCTTACATCATAATTAAAATAAGAACTAAGTACAAATGTAACAAATCATATTTTAGTCGATATCTTCGAATCTCTCAAAAATCGAACGCAATATGCGTCCACCGACGACAGTAATCGTCTGCACAACCATCCGAAACCTCCACAGATCATCGACCTTTGACGTCTCCGTCGCCAGGTCACTAGGTTAGTTAGACCAAAAGAAACATTCCGTTGTATTATATGGCTCCTCCGTACCAGCGTCCCACACGATGAACGCCCTCTATCGCACACCTTGGCAGATATACACATATAGTCATATACTATGTGGTAAACAGTATATAACGCATATTGCAGATAAATACATACAAGTAATATAGTATACAATACGAAAATCTTTGTTGTAGCAATTTGTGATAAAATTTATAATAAAGAAGGCTGTAGGCGTAATTTGCAGTACTTATTATGAAAAAAAAAAATACAGATAATAAAATAAATAAAAAATACAATAAAGATTGTAATAATTCTTACTACAGAGACTCGTCAATATAAGCTTCCTATCCTTAAAATTATATGAAAATTTGGATTCAAAAACTTCCACTTTTGATCAATAATGATAGCAAGGGCTGTGGCGTAGTATGGTAAACAATACATAAGTATCGGCAACCTCCGCACCTCCTCATCAACCGATGATGAGGACCATTTGTGTCCTCGAAACAGCCGTCCCGGATTAATTATTATATAATTAATTAAACTTGTGTGGTGCGGAGGGTGCCGATACTTATGTGTTGTTTCCATTTTTGATTTTTAAAATAAAGTACGTACTTTTTACATAAAGCACAAAAACTTTGAGATGACGGTAATCCAGCATGTTAAAGGCGAAAACCAACTCTATAATTGGAAACAGTTGTTTCATAAACACTTATAAAATTTAGCAACGATAATGATAAGGTGCGGCAATCATGATCTTCCACTTCGTTCCACAAAAATAAATGCTTTAATTTCTTTTGTAAGAGCGGTGTCAATGCTAAAATTTCAACATGGTCTTAAATATCTGAAAAGCAGTTATCTTTCGAGGTAAGTTGCCCTAATACAAATTGCTTAGATGCGACGTTGTACAATTGATTGAAAAAGTTGGTAAACAATGCCAGGAATTCCACACACATTAATATCATTGAAACTCCTAATTAAGAAGTTGCGTGAAATAACCTGATTTCCGCTTTAACACCTCCAGTTAATTAATAGCATTTTATGATCGTAACATCAACATGAGAGGATCTACATTTGATAGATTGCTTCGCGCTACAACAAATTCTTTCTGAGCCATCGTCCATATAGATTTACGTTGTTCCAATTTGTTATAAAACAACAATGAAATCGAAGTAGAATTACGTTTTTAATACAGATACAACTGATTCTAATGGATGTAAACCTGAAGTAAATCGGATGCAAATAAATATCTTGACGTCATGATGATGCCCATCTTGCATATTTGAGCGTCCTTCTGTTAAGAATCTTTTTTTACTTAATTGATCAAATGAAGTCGTTCTACGTTAATTGCTTAACGATATCGATACTGTTCGATAATTCTAATTCTCGGCTTTTCACACATATTAAGCATCTTCCAATACTCCAATACTGAGATACTTTCTCAGAGATAAATATCTTCCCCAATCAATCCAAACGATAATCTGGATAATTTACTTTTCATTTTTCCCGTAAGAAATATACTATTCATCATCTACACAGCTGTTGTAGACCTTGTGGTAACTGATGCGTGTGTCGGTTGTGTTATTGTGGAAGTCTTGCTTTTAGGAGTCGCTTGCCTCATGTTGCTTGTGCGCAAGTCTAACCTAGTCTTTGGGTCGTTGCCCCGTTCTCGCGGCGTCTTGTTCGAATTGTTTTGGGGACCGTCGTCTCTCGTATTACTCCGTTTTTTGGTTAGATTTCGACGT
>CACRWG010004732.1:0-16343 GCA_902654985.2 Oryctes borbonicus
TTTAAGGTGTCATTGTAAACTTGGTATTTACATTTGCATTTGGAGAGAACCGTAGGAGGAGCGATCCAAAGAAATTAAAAACGATTTCAAATATTTACATGACGATAAGGTATCCGAGACTTTATCTCGTTTAAATAGAACGACAGTGTTGTATAAACATTTTAACAATCCTTTCGTATGTGTACATTCAACGTAAGGGAGAATGTTTGATGTGTATGTACATTAATATTAACTAACGGGCGGTAACGACTAAAGAAGAATATATGCAAATTAAATCCAGCGCGTGATTAAATTGAATGAATTAAGATTTTAGGAATTTCGTAGAGAGGAATTGAATTTGGGAGTCCAACATGTTGTTTCAGATAATTGTAGAACTTTTTTACCGATTGCCCAGAACATGGGTAAGAAACAGATGACTACAGTTATAGAGACTGTATTTTGCTAATCAGTGCCATAAAGTCATTTGTCGCTAAAGCAAAGAGTTTTTGTAAGAAAGAAGCGAAAACCAACCGCTACGTATAAAGGTAATTATTAACAGAACACATCAGAAAATGCCTAGAAACAATAACCAAAAAATATAATCCTAAGATAGCTTAGCTTCCTCATGGTATTGATGGAATAATTCACAGCAAACGCAACAAAAGGAGAGAGAAAAATTACACTAACACACGGGCATGTTTCTGCCAACCCGGCGTCATCAGCATGGTTTTGAGAGTATTTTTCATCTCTACCTTCTATCGCTGTTGCCTCACAGTTAATGCCACAACTTTCAAAACGACAAACTCGACATGTCTTGGCGCCTTCTAGTGCCAAAGAAACGAGATAGCTTAGCTTCCTCATGGTATCGATGGAATAATTCACGGCAAACGCAATAAAAGGAGAGATAAAAAATACACTAACACACGGACATGTTTCTGCCAACCCGGCGTCATCAGCGTGGTTTCGAGAGTATTTTTCATATCTCTACCTTCTATCGCTGTTGCCTTACAGTTAATACCACAACTTTCAAAACGACAAACTCGACATGTCTTGGCGCATTCTAGTGCCAAAGAAACGAGATAGCTTAGCTTCCTCATGGTATTGATGGAATAATTCACGGCAAACGCAATAAAAGGAGAGATAAAAAATACACTAACACACGGACATGTTTCTGCCAACCCGGCGTTATCAGCGTGGTTTCGAGAGTATTTTTCATCATTACCTTCTATCGCTGTTGCCTCACAGTTAATACCACAACTTTCAAAACGACAAACTCGACATGTCTTGGCGCCTTCTAGTGCCAAAGAAAAGAGATAGCTTAGCTTCCTCATGGTATTGATGGAATAATTCACGGCAAACGCAAGAAAAGGAGAGAGAAAAATTACACTAACACACGGATATGTTTCTGCCAACCCGGCGTCATCAGCGTGGTTTCGAGAGTATTTTGTGTGTTAGTGTATTTTTTCTCTCTGGTTTTATTCCGTTTGCCGTGAATTATTCCATCAATACCATGAGGAAGCTAAGTTATCTTAGCATTATATTTTTTGATTAAAGATAATTATTATTCAGTCTTTATGCACTCCTTTCTGTGCTTTGCCAACTTGTTTGCTTCGTTCCACCCAAGTATATCCTTTAATTGCACTATTCCACGTTTTATCGAGTCTCCCTTTTGTTCTTCTCGTCATCGGTTTTCCCTCCTATCTAGGGTTTTCCCTTTTTGATTCTTATTAAATGATCAAACCGCTTCAGTTTGCTGGCTTCGCGATCATCTTCTTAGAGGCTCTATATTTTTAACTTTTCTTTAATATTTTCGTTCTTTATTCTTTCCTTGTTACACCTTTCACTCTTCTAAAATATTTTTTATTTTCTATCGCCTGAAGTCTACTTTTTAAACTGTTATTCAGTATCTAGTTTTCGCTTCCATATTTAAACAACAAATTTAAATAAAGTACAAAAGCTACTTATTTAAATGTACCTAATTGCCCAAGGACGCCATCTAGCGCAAAACATCTAGATGCTCAAACAACCAGCGTGTGAAATGCTTACGCAACTCAAGTGTTCGCTTCTGTGAAGTCCTGGAACTATTAATATCTACAGTAATAACCATAATTGTTCGACGCCAATTATAAAGACAATATTCCATGTAAAGAACGGTCGGGTGACAAGAGAAACCAGACCAAAAAAAAAGAATTAACTGCACGGAGGTGGTGATGTCATCCGACGTGGTTATGTAAAAATCCCGGTGTGCTAGAGCCGACCTAGCAGGCAAGCAGAACGCACCATTACCTGAATACTAAAACGCGAAACTGGTTTGTTTACCAAGAACAAAGTGTTAGGTAATTTCTCATATATGACTCAACACCTCAAGAACGTAAACAACTGCAGTGGTATTTCGAGATATAGTAGATGTATTGGTTAAAATAGTTACGCTTGGCAGAATCAATAAACTGAACAGGTATATTTATAAAATTTGTTTGGATGGAGGTGCTTTGATTTCGACTCTTTTTTTTCTCTTCCTCTTGTATAACGTGGTTGATAAATATAAAACATGTCGAAGGAATCTTAAGGACGAGAAAACATGTATATACTGCATTAATCCCTCCATTCGATTCCAATTATACTCGAACAAATTCCTTTGATCAAGTCAAGCCTGAGCAGTAACACCAACGGCCCCTTTCCATCCTTTCCATCATAACAGTTCGCCTTAAAAATCCTCCATTTTGTCCATAGATGTTGCTCTAAGTTGCATTCTGTTTACTGCAAATAACTCACCAATTGAATGTGAAGATGGCCTTCTCATCACTTGTTTGCCTGTTCTGTTCAACTGCAATATTCCAATAAAGTTGGAGCAATTTTAATTATATTCTGTATATTTTGACATCCTTTTCTCGCTCGCCGGTATGTATGTAGTTTTCTTCCCACACGATTTCTCCATTTCTCCCAATCTGAGAGCTCTTTGTCATGAGATCTTCCGAAGTTTTGACCGCAGGAAAGATAAGATTTGTACCATTTTTTTCTAGCATTTCCAAAATGGTTATGTCTTCTCCAGCTGCCAAATAACACCTAACTTATTGTTAAGGACCAACTTCTTTTTCCATTTTTACATCAAATGGAAAAAGAAGTTGGTCTTTTAAAGAACAATAGGTCTAATTCTAATAGCATCTTGTCAGTAAAGAAATATGGTTTTTATTTATTTTAATGCCCTTCATTTACAATTACAATTTACAACAAGTGCAATATCGTTAACAATATTCACTTGCTTACATGCATATGGTAGTTTCTATGTCAAGGTCTTCGTCAATTGTTTTCCTCACAATTTCCGCCTTAGATATTAATTATATGCGTACCTTGGTTGATAAATTGTGGTTGGATTTAAATATGCAACGGTGTACAAATTCTTCTCCTAATTGTACGTAACTGTTAGTGTTTAAGCACTAATAAAACAACGAGAAATATAATTGCGCTATTACGATGTAAGGCATTTAATTATGAAAGAATGCTAATTATATTTGTTTCATTGTAAATCTGCAAAACACACCAATAATAAATTATAATGAATATCGGGACACGCTTGCGCGATTTTAAAATTACAAAATAAATTTGCTGCGAAATTATCGCACTACTATTAATTTTCATCTAATTTCTCTTGTTTTTGAATAAAAACGGATCTTTCGCAAAAATTTATTTCGCTTATTACTAGCTCAGGTCACTCACTTCTAGTTACTCAATATATCAAAAAAAAGTCGTTAAAATTTATGCTGTAAAAAAATTGCAATTGTTTTAATATACAGAGTTCGGTAAAAGTAACGCATTGGTCTAATATCTCCAAAAATATAAACTTTGGAAAAAAAATTTATTAACAAAATTTGTTTGGCAAGTTATTTTCTATTGGTTTCCACCATTTGTGAATTTTTTCTTCTTACGGTCACAAAAAAAAATTCTTTTAAATAGCAACGGTAACATTTTTTAAATCCTTATTACGGATACGTATTGTTTTCGTGGAGTTAAATTTAAAAAATCATTGTAAAAAGATTAAAATTTAACAAAAATACAAAAATTAAATTAAATGTTCAATTGGCCCTTGTACAACCTAACAGTGTTCCAGAAGTTCCCAAAAATTGCGAATAATACATTAAAGTCCATTAGGTGGATATGGTTTGCATCTCACGTCTAATTTTCATTTTAAAATCTATCGACTTTTGGCCTTTCTCATTCGATAAAATCCCGACGTCCAACCCAACGACCGGGAAAAATTGTATCTAAGTACTGTCGAACATAAGAAACACATGTAGTGGAGCCCCATCCTCCCATTAGGAGACATTCAAAATGTCTAGTGTGACGTGGTTACGCAACAAGTTTAAGTACCTGTTCCTTATTGTTTTCTAAGAAATATGGACTTATGGTTCGTTGCCCAACAATGTCAGTCAACACGTTTAGTTTTTGTGGAAATCGGTCTTCATTAGTGGTTGATTTGGGGAAGCTTTCTCTAAATAGCAAACAATCTCGAACCATTGACTGGGCTGTAGAAGTTCACCTCGGATGTACGTTGTTTCAGTTGTAGTTAGTTAATTTCACCGTTTCCACACAAACTATTGAAAAAAAACATTTTTGCGGTGAGAATTATTTTATTGAGATATGCCAATAATTGTTTGTGTTTGACTTATCTAACCGACTTATCGGAATCACGCTGATGACACCGGGTAGACAGAAGCATGTTCATTGGTTAGTGTTCTCTCGCAATGCTATTGCCGTGAGTGATTCCATAAATACCATGAGTAGCTGTATTTGCAGCATTTTCCTTGGTTATCTTATTTTTCTTTTTGAATGAATACAATACATATCCAAATCTGCCAAAAAAATCTTACCGCTACCATAAAAAAAATGTTTTTTTTTGGTACCACAGGAAGTCATTTGAAAAAAAAAAACTTGCCAAACAAATTTTGTTAATAATATTTTTTTTCTAAAGTTTATATTTAGACTAATGCATTACTATCGCCGAGCCTTGTACATGTAGGCGTGCCTATAGAATCAATTCGTATAGAATAATTCAAGACTAGCCTGCCTGTAGCTCTGTGGAATACAAATATGCAGCACTTCCGCAGTTATGTAAACTTCCCTTTTTCAATACTCTATTATGGACGTGGTTACCGTTAGAAAATAAATTTTAAATAAATTAACACGATTTCTACACGTACACTTATTCTATAAATACAATGTGTCCCCGGAGGGGAACGCATTTTTGTAAACATTCTTATTTTTGATTATTCTTGATTAAATAGTTTTGTTTATTTTGAGATGTTGGCTACAACGCTCTCAAGCATACGATAAAACATACAGGGCGTTATAAAAATTTATAAATAATTCTGCAATTAAGATTCATAACTATAGATAACAATAATGACTACGGATATAATTAAGCATTTTTTTAAACCATATTTTTAAGTGATAGAAAATCCAATTAACAATGATATGTACACTTTGATAAGAGTTGATTTCATATTTTTCAATTTTTGTAATTTGTAATTTTTGCAAATTTGTATTCAAAATGCCAAAAAAAAAAAAAAAAAAAAAAAAACAAATTTTCAAGGGGGGACACATTGTATATTTGTTTTAATTTCAATATTCTTGCTTTATCAAAAAAAAAATCATTATACTTATTCTGCATACATCGATTACTTTAAATCTGGAATAATATATGGGTAACATATGATCTATTATCAGACCTATTTATGTAATATTTATTATCTTATTGTTAATATTTTTATATCTTATCTTTCTATTGATACCAGATTTACGCATTATCAATAAATTAGTATGTAGTGTAATACAAAGGTTTTTCTTTAATATTCATTGTGTAGCGCAATTTTACATTGTCTACTAAAGTTTTTGTACTTATGCGAAACAAATAATAATCAGAATATTTATATCAGATATTTAAAGTAATGCAATTTGAGTATTAAAGTTCCTTGTAACGATCACTTTTCATCGTATTGTTTTTATTGTTATGAACATTGATTTAACAAGAAAGTAATTGTATCGGTCGTTTTTATAAAATTATTTATTATATTTATCTCAAGACAAAGGTAGGTAAAATGTTATTTCTAAAACATTGCTATTCAATATTATACAATATTCGTTTTAGCGCAAAATTTTCCAAAGAAGCGACCTGTGCAAAATCTTAACACCAACTTTGTACAGTGTTCATTTTCCCTTTGTCGAAATCCATGTCTTCTACTTGCTTAAGAGCGTGGTTCTTAAGCTATTGTATACCTTTCCAGCTTTTTTCAGCATTTCATTTGTTTCACCACCTCCTTTGAGTAGGCTGGAAAGGTGTACGGTCAAAGTCTTTGACCTTATTCACAATTAGCAAATTGGTCAAAATATCCGAGTTGTGTTGTAGGTTTTCCTTCAAACTATTAAAATTGTTGCCAGTAAGGACTGTGGGGCTGTATGGCAAGTATCCGCACACATCGCATCACACAAGTTTAATTAATTAATCCGGAACACCTTGCGTTTTCGCATGATTCTCAACCGTATGACCGAATGATGCGAGAAAAAAAACTCTGCCTATTCTATCTGAATTCTCAAGAAAAATAAAATGATTATTTACTTTTGCCGCCATCGCATTATTAAGAAATTTCAACATAGGAAATAACAATAATCTTCTGGGCAATCTGAAAGATGAAGGAAAGGTCGAGAATTTATAAAATTCTCTATAGTGGCTGTGATAAAGCCTATGTTGGCCAAACGAAAAAAGCCCTAGGCACCAGTTACTTATTTAAAATCCCAAATAGAGCATATTTAATTCTTTTATTCTTAATCCGTCGAATTCCGAAACCATCTATTTGTGCAGGGGGGACGTATTTAAGCGCTGATACACCTCGAAAAAATTCGTCGGCTAAGCAGAAAATAGGAAAAAATAGAACGTAAGAACTCCTGACACTCTCTCTAGCTCTTGTGCGATACCTATACCGAATTTAAATATAGCTTCCTCCGAATAAATATTTATTCGAACTTCTCCTCCATTCATGCGAACAATCCGTCTTTCGATAAGTCGTAAGATGTCTACACCTACATGTGCATCTATTTACGCGGGTATTTTTAGGATTTTTAGTGCGCGTACGGCGTACGTGTGGACCCCTCCGTGACGACGACGATGGTGAAACTCAAACATCTGGAGACGGGCAACAACTGCAAGCGAGGCATATGTTCCGTAAAAATGCAATTTTGAAGTCGGTTGCTTTGAACAAGATGAAAAGTTAGGAAATAACCCGGGAGGGAATAGAATATACGCATAAAGCACGCATACGTTTAGAGGAAAAAACATGAAACATGTTGAACGTGTGAAATTCGATACCTTTAAGTAAAAAAAAGATTTCCAAAACTATGGCTATCGTTACGCTAGAGATAGTAAAAGTATTTTGTTCCATGGATGCCAACTTGTACCCTTAAAAAGATTTAATGGATTCATCAGAGTTGCATATGGTAAACTTATTGGCTCGAGGGTTGGACTGATTTGAAAATGGAATTGGACTTTATTGGTTGTTTATTTTGACATCCCTCTTGATTGTGTAATCGTTTGATGGTAGGCAGAATAGAAATAGAACATAGGAGCAGCAAAAAATGTCCAAAATTTATTTGGAAAAATGTAAAAGACAAAATATTGAGCTATTGAGTATCTTAAATCAGCTTGTTAATTAGTTCGGAAGTCGGTAAGATGTACACTGCCGTTCAGAGAACTTCGGTCGGCTAGTGAAAAGCATGAAAAGGTTACAGAAACAAACGAAACTAAAAACAAAATGCAATTTTATTGTATGTACAGGTAAAGAAGACAAAAGTAAATAAATAAAAAGTTATTCTGGCCTAATATAACATACTGAACATTATTTTTTTTTTCATCGAAAAAACCTCCTTTGCTGTTTATCACCGCTCGAACTATTCTCGGCATTCTTTCGATAAGTTTTGTTAAAACGGATTGTGGAATATTAATCCGTTCATGTTGCAGAATATTCCGTAAATGTTCTTGTGAAGTTGGGCATATTTTTCGGATCCTCCTGTCCAGTTCATCCCACGACAACTCTATGGGGTTGAAATCTGGGCTTTGCGGGGGCCATGTCATTACTTTCAGGGTGTGCTGTTCTTCTTGCTCCTTTAGATAGTTCTTACACACTAACGCAGTGTGTTTTGGATCGTTGTCATGCATGAATGTAAAATTACGGCCTATTATACACAATGTTGATGGCACTCCATGATTCTGGAGTATTGCAAAATAATTTTCCTTCCTCGTTACACCCTGCACTCTGCATAAATCTCCCGTCCCAGCAAAGGAGAAACATCCCCACACTAACACAGAACTACGCCCTTGCTTCACTGTAGGCACAATGCAGTTCGGGATCACTTTTCGGTTTTAGATCTTCGGACATAAACTCGTCGATTTTGCCCAAAAACCTCAAACTTTGACTCGTCACTCCAAAGCACGTGTTTCCAATCATCTAACGACCAATCTAGATGAGAACGGGCCCACTGTAGCCGTTTTCCTCTGTTGCCCCCACGTAATAAGGGTTTTTGAATGGCAATGCGTCCATGAAGGTCCGCTTGTTGAAGTCGACGTTTTACCGTACTCGCCGAAACTTGTTCTTCACGGCCGCGATTGACTTCGGCTGCTATTTGTGGCGCTGTTAATTTTCTATTGCGTTTGCTTAATGATACAATTCTCAAATCTTCAGCTCTTATTGTTTTCCTAGATGCTCCGGGACGAACACGATTTTCTATAGTTCCAGTTGTCCGATATCGCTTTATGTCATTTACTGTTGAACTTCTCATATTTATTTTTTCAGCAATTTGTCGCCCCGAATATCCTTCTTCAAACAGCGTAATAATGCGTGAACGTTTTTCTACACTGGTAGGCTTGCCACGCGCCATTTTGAAGTAAATTTTGCAGTGTATATTTCTTATTTGCAATTCGGCGGATTTCAAATATTCGGCTGATTGTTTTGATAAAAACGATAATCCTATCAAATTCCTGTTTTATCACTATTTCTCTGAAAGTTACGGTGCGTCTAAATACCTAAATATATCTCAAATCGGAGGTAAACGTACTAATTCGTAGATTTTAATAGTATTCCGCGTAGGAACAAACACGTTTGATGACGTAGGATTGTTGGAATAGAATAACTAAGTATCCTGGTAATTAAAGTATACGATAGAATCCATTACGTTATGCTAGATTTATTTTCTATATAATTATGAGGATTAACCTTCTATAAACTTGTACCGTACGAAGTAGCATTTATAAATACTTTTGTGCTTATGCTTAGACTAGCTCCAGTTTGATGTTGATTTGAACTGCTTCGACTTTCATAATTAATATCTACAGCTTCTCTTCTTATTGTCCGATAATAATTTGTTAGTACAGCAGGACTCTACTTTATTTAACATTTTCGTTCCGAGTCTAATATGTTGTGGAAAGCAGCTTAAGCATGTTTGTTGCTAACATTTCTTATGTTTTGATGACTCTGAATGGATTTTCAAGAACAGTTTACAACCAAGCATAAAAAAATCTATATGTAAACTGCACTATTGCTATTGTTTTTAGAAAGGCCAAAATGAGATGAGAAGGAAATACACACCAGGGGAAAGTTAGATGAAGACACGAATTTCGCTAAGAGTAGGAAACATGATGCTATCTCTCATCAAAGGTCTCAAAATAGGAGAATTACTGCTAGGACATGTGCTAATAAAATATCGCTTATTCAAATTAGGAAAAAAAAATAATATAATAACTTTATCATTAGAGCCAAGTCAGCTACGAAACTTAGGATCCACATCACGGGACTCCAAGGGCCGGCCTATTAAAAAAAAAAAAACAGTTGCTGTGTAGCAATATTTATCCATCCTAGGGTTAAAGTAAATTTGAGCAACTACACCCTTAAATTGGTTCAGTTGATCTCCAATGATAAAAATTGAACTTAAATGCGAGAATATTAATTTCAAAGTCTTAACCGAATCTCTCATATGTTTAATACAAATTACTAAACCATAAAGTTAAAACTTTTACTCTACTAAAAATTATAAACTTGTAAGGGCCAATTTTATAACAATCTTGTAAATCTGGAGTTACATTAAAATATGTAAAATTGGAGAAAACCAGCATATTCGATTGTAGGTTGTTGAACAAAAAACCCATGAAAGGTAACTTGCAAATTCTCTGATCAAATTCGGCAGTAACCGCCACAGAAGCCAAGAAAAAAACACCGTTGAAAGAGATCTGATTGTTTTACTCTTACCTATAATCATTAAACACAACTATTACTCTCGAAGTCTCAAATGCAAATACAAATAATATTTTCCTTCTTTGAACAAAGGCAATGTAAAATCTCGTTATATAAATGATATCCTTTCAAAATTCAAAGTCGATTGTGTCGATTTCTATTGTTTTATATAGGAAGAACATTTTTTTACCAATTACCTATGCTTCGCAATCTAACTCACGCAACGTTAATTAAACAAAAAGAAGTAGTACAAAACAACTAAATACGAGGTATCGAGCATAAAAAGCGCAGCAAGAAAAAAAAAATTGTAAAACCCAAATCAACATTGACTTTCTCTTGACGATTTATGTTATGGCCGTGGTCGCTCTTGCGCAAGAATTTGTTAGCCGCACTACCACCGATGGATAAAATCATTATTTATTTGTATGCATTTCCATATGAACTAGAAATTCCGTTTATTTATAGCTAATGCCTGCGTATGTATCACTATTTGTACACCTGTTCAAGTTTTAATGGTCAAACCATGCTAAATTACGTTGGTATTGTAAAATATTTCCTCGCCAATTATTGTATCCGGTTACTGACAGCGTTATAGTTTTAATTACCGGATTAGACTTAAGGACGTGAGCTTTGTTGGTTGATTTTGTTAGTAATAAACTTAATTAACGAAAAACGAGTCATGATGTGTTAATATCCGGAATGTTTTTTGTTTCAGAGACGATGAGAACGTTTTTGATCATTTGGTCTAACGCTAACTTGAGCACCAGTTATAGGTTTCCACATTCTGAGGTCATAAAAATTCCCAAAACACAAGAATTAAAATATTAAAAGAAAGTTCAACGGTAAAAAGAATATTTATCAATGTATGCACTTGCACATCCAAGTAGCAAATCAACCTTAAATAGACAAAGGCGTCTCCTCTCATCTTCCTCTATTCAAATAATAAGTTCCACGTCCTTCCATTGCCATTACCAGAAGCTTACAACAGTACCTTTACATTATAGTAATATAGACATTATTAATTAACTCGTGGCGAAAGAGTCAAACACCTAAATTTCGATAAAAAAAAAACATAACGCTAATTCCATGATAACTTCGTGATATTTCCAATCTTAATACTTAACATACCGTCTAGAAAACAAAATGTTTTCGCTGCCATGGGCGACTTCAACGATTCTATTAATACATTGCGTTAGACACCGAAAAAATTTGGTTTCCGGAGCGGTGTAGGCTACTGACCCACCATAGAAATATTTAAAATAATAAAAAAAATTTTTTGGTGTTGCATATATTTTAGAACAAAGCAAAATAGTAAACGGAGAACATGATCATTGTCCCCATTATTGCCTTGAATGATGGATTTACCATTTTTTTCCATACAATAGCTCAAAATAATCCAAGGATTTTTTAACGAAAATCTATTCACGAAGAAACGAGACAACAACATTTATACTGATGACTAAATTTATAATCTTGCATCAGATATATGTTCACTTTTTTTTTCTCGAAAGCACACATTTATGGGTTAAAACGATTATAACGGAGAAAATTGAAAGTGGTCCTATTATATCACTAGTTATTAGTCTACGACACCAATACGCGGGTGATTTTTTTCTTTCTCTTTAGCCGAGACAAAATTGCCTCTGAGTAATAAAGATTTATAGTGGCGCGAATGAATAATCTCCTCGGATTGTGAGAAAAATTGACGCAATAACTCGGCTCACTTTCGGATCCTTAAACAAACGTCTACTTCGCCGAATAAACTATTTGGATTTGAATCTAGAAATAGGATTAATTGTATCTGTGTAATGGAAACATCTTAGAAAATAGCAGAAACTTAACTACTAATAGATACAATTTCAAATTCATCGAAAAGGAAAGAAATAATAAACCTAAACGTGGTAAAAGCTACAAATTCAGAGCTCCCCACGTGAAATGCTGTTTGTAATAATTAATCGGATTTTTGTAGTCGCATGGAGTGTTGGCTTGAACTTCAAACGATTACGTGCGAAAGTGTTTTGAGTGGCAGGGTCTTTTAATTAAACAGACCTGGTTTGACGGGTTATGATGCTGTTAGTCACTAGCCTTCGAAATAAGAATAGATTGCATTGACGATAAATAGCAATAATGTAGGTTTAAATCTTTATTCAAGTTTCTACTAATTTATTGGAGCGTTAAAACGACATTCGACAGTATAAAAGACATTAATTTTGCTATTAATAATCTTCTAAGAAAATATATTTTTTAATTCACAGAAATATGTTTCTCAATTTGGCTCGATCCTATAAAATTGTTAAATATTCAAAAGATTTTTTGATTGTAAGAAAAACAAAATTGGTCAATTTAACAATTTAAATGCATTTAGGGATGTATTAATTAATTTTTTTTTTTTTCCATGAAGGCAGTAGTGTCGTGAACGTTTTTAGGTGTAAAATTCATTTTATTTTCCGACATAGTTTACTTTTGGGATCGATATACTTGCTCCAACGTTCTTTTTATCTTTTGCGTTCCGTTTAACGTAAGTACGATTTCTCCAACCCCGTAAAATAGGCGCATTCGTTTTTGTAATTATTCACCGTTTGGGCCAAATCTTCCATTTCATCGAGACATTCTTTCATATTAAATCTGAATATGGTGGATGCGAAAGCAATTCTTATCCTAAAGCGTGCAATTTTGTTATGGCGATGACACAAGTGTGCATGTGTACATTGTCTTGTTGAAACAGAATTCCTTTCTTCGCCAATCCACTCGTAATTAATCGTTTCGCCCTTTTCAAGGTGATCAACGTTGATTATGCCGTGTACATTCAACAAAAAACTGTGTCCATGATCTTGTTCGCCGATAAAGTGGCTTTGGCCTTCTTTCATGTCGGTTGGCCACGAAAAACTCACTATTTGGATTGTTTTTTTGGTCTCTGTGAGCTATGATGAATCCCCGTTTCAACGCCAAAAAATCATTCGCATTGCGCTTTAACCTCGCCAAACATTCCTTTGAATTTTTTCAATTACTATTGGTGTGGTGACCTCATATGGACCATCTGGATGTTCTTATTAGAAGAAGCTAGTTTAGCACAATGTACTTAACCTAACGATTCTAATAGGAAAAAAAAGAAGAAAAAATGCCGCTATGATAATCTGTCATTGGGGAATTATTTGAATAAGGCGATTTAGAGGAATTGAAAATTTCATTGTGATCATGTTTTTCTGCTTAAGTAATCGAAATAATTATTCATGGTGGAAATTCCGATCAAAGGAGGTTATACGGGTGTAAAGCTGGAAATAGTTTGCAAGAAAAACGTGCATTCCACCATAATACATTTAATGTTCAACACTTTTACTTGCTCATGTAACTAAGACTTCCGACGCAAATTTTCAATTTGTAACTACGCGAAACGAAGAAACAAAGAAGACTTGTCCTCTATGCAAAATACAAACAACTTCATTAACAAAGGAAGAATGTACATTGTGGAGTTTAAGCACCCTGTATTGTACTCCAACGGATTACGTTACTGTGGTATACCTACTGACCTATAAATATCCAAACGTATCCGATTGTATTCATGTAAAATTCTGTTCGCTTAAAACCTCAAGGTTAATATGCGGTTTTTTGTATGGTTTCACCAATACTCCAATGTTAAAAGGCACAATCTACACCTACGTAACACATACGTAATGTAAGGTGTTACATACATAGTACATAGCTATATTACATTTCGATTTCTGTAATGTATACAATGTTGTTCGAAAGAAATTGGGAAAAAAAATTATTTATTAAAAAATTATGAGCTTGTATCTTCTGATGTAGTAAATTCAGCTTTAATCTCATTTGTTTCTGGATCTGGAAGCACTGAAAAACCCTATAAAATACACATAACCCCCCTCTAAATCAAGAAATTTTATCAAAAAAATAATATACATTTTTAAATAATTTGCTTCCTGTGCTGGTTCGAATTATCAAGCTATTACTTATCCCGTTACATTATTTCCAAGTTCCAAGTGAAATTTTAATGGCAACATTTATTCTTCGAACCCCAAGAAAATTTAATGTTCGGCGCATAATCTATGCAATTTATCAAAATGAACTTGCAGTTTTTCACTGAAATACTGACGCAAAGCGATGCGTATCTCCCGTAAAAAAAGAAAAATGCGGCAACATTTCACGCAAAAAATCCATTTTTCTCTTCGAAATCCCGCGCAACGATCTTTTCGCGAACATTCCGCGAGAAATTCCTCCGCTGCACATATTTACATACGTCGGGCTTCTTGGGCGAATATGAATGACCGACGACCTACATTTATTTTTACGAGTGAATAACCCGTTCGCGATCCATGTATATTCGTACTTACACGCGTACGAAATGTAATGGAGCACCGAAGCGAGGTGGCGATCCAAGTTTCCATAGGAAAAACGGTCATTTCTATTTTTAAAACGGGCGGAATTCGAGCGGATTACACGCGGCTAATGGATTTGATAGAATTTGCACGGTTTATACGCGCCGGAATCCGTTCCTGTTTGACGTACGATCTAATTTTTTTTTCGAACAAATGTCTGCCTACATCGTAACACGTTATTTTTTTTTGGCTTGCGTAACGATTGCTAATCGCAATATTGGATTGAATGTCTCGTATACGTTGCTGCGTAAAATGTGTAAAAAAAATAACTATGGCATCATTGAGCCTAGGTACTAATCGGTTTAAAACGTTTTCGATGAGTTCTTGGGCATCATTACGTCTTTGCACACAAAATATTCTTAGTTGAAACGTATCAGTATAGATAATCGCAAGTATAGTCCGTTTAATCCTTCCTGGTGGCTGATAATGCGCCGTAACTAAACCAGGCGGTAGTGATGGGGACGTAAGTATGCAAGACACATCACCGAGCGGCATTCGTCATCTTTTGCACTCCGAATATCAATTCACTCTGCACAACAATTTCCTCCATCTGCCAGAAAGAATTGGCCCTAATTTTTTTTTGCGTTTCAAAATTACAAGAACTTCAACACAAAAATAGTAACCACCGCATCTCCAAGTAGTATGTGTCGTGATACGTTCTTGGACTTTGTACTGATAATTTTCATGAAGCAAGATCAAGTCTTTAGGGCCTGGAAAGAAATAGAGTATACCTCAAGCTAGGTCACCAAGTGGTGCTCGCCTGAGGTTTCACCTCTCCCTTTAACATCGTGTCTTCCTCGTCCATACCATCGGCAAAGAGAATCACCCGGATTCTGCTTTGTATGGGTCAATTTTAAAATGTATCAACTGCTCGGTGTTTTGCCGCAGCAGTTGATCCGTCTTCGTTGTAGAAGAGGCAACGGAATTAATTTTTTCAATAATGGAAGACTATGCCTAGTTGGGAACGATATTTTTTTGTCTTTTGACGGTAGGATAGCGCGTTGGTATTTTTTTTTTTTTTCGTTTTCGGCCTGGGTTTTGGGGTTATCTCGTTCTCAGGAGAAAGGTATTGCAGTGATAGTGCTTTGGTAGATACGATTCTTCGGATTGATCGTGGATGGTCGGAAAGTTCAACAAATGATATTAGATGACCGGCGAATTGGTAAGAGAGATAGCATCTCGGAAGACGTAGTATGAAAGAATTTTATAGAAGAATTAGAGATCTTCCTGTACTAAGATACAGCTCCATTTAAACCATTATATTATGTTTAAAAAATCATGGTTCCCTGTTTGGGTTTGGGTTTGTCTTGTATACATATATGGGGTTGCTTATTTTTCAACCATACCATTGAGACTTTCTTCTTTTGGAGTTTACTAACGGAGGGATTTATTCCAAAACAAATGTCTTGTCTATGGAAAGTTTTTGATTCAAGTTCATCAGTTGCAATTCATATAGCATTTGTGTTCTCTTCGATTATATAGGAACTTGCCTTATATTATTAAATTAAATTAAATTAAATTAAATTAAATTAAACTATATCATCATAAATACTTTTTAGTGTGCAGCAAAATAACAAGTACACGTGTATACATTAAAAAGTAAATACCAGGAACTGTCTTTAAATCACTCGTGGTTAACGGTTTTCCGCAAAAGAAAGCAATATATGTACATAGAAGCAACAGGAAATAAACATCCCGTAAA
>CACRWG010004733.1:0-16342 GCA_902654985.2 Oryctes borbonicus
TTGGTACTATTAATGAATTTAGTTTAAAGAAATTGTAAATATATAGTAAAAAAAAAATGCCTTGAATTATTATAGAGTTTAGTAAAGTTAGTTGTCTTTACATTTTGTAAAACATTCACTTATACTTTCAAACAAGGTAAGTAAAACTTGAAGAAAATAACTGAATAACTGAATTTGTGTTTCACTCTAAAAATCATCAGGTTCCCATGTAATGATTCGTTCTCTGGCGTTCTGAAACGAATTTTAAGAAAGTTATAGTGGTTGCTATTAACGATACTAGCTTGCAGTCTAACATTTACAATAGGCTGCTATAATACCATGCGAAACCAAATAGTTTACGTCTTTAAAGTTAAAAAAAACTGCTCCGTACATCGCTTCAGCGTGTGATTATTAATTGTGACTCTTAAGCGTCACCTATTTGGTTTCGCATAGAATTGCAGTAGCCCAACCAAAATAATGCTAATGTAGCTCATGGTACTGATGAACTCACTCTCCTTAAAAACAATGGGAAAAGAGGAAGGGCGCTTTTTCTCCTGATCACATCACTGTTCGCCTCTCAGTTTATGCCACCAATCTTCAAAAACAGCATTGAAATATTTCCTGGGGTATCTTAGTCCCAAGAAATATAGTAATGCCATCTAGACAGAAACCGGAGTACAGATGCCAAACCACCTCTCGAGCATTTCTTAGACTGCTTAATATAAACTGGCTATAAACTATATTAGCAATTTTTTGGTTATCATTTCTAGGCACTCATTTCATATGTATATTTGCAGCAACTCATTGCGACGACGGTTGTCTTTTCAACCGCATCAAAGGCGCCACCACTGAAACGTTGTCTATCAAAATTCATATCTATATTTATTGCACTTAAATTTAGCCACAGCCAAATTTTATAGCGTTCAGAGAGGATTACCTCAACAACACTCTCTCGCCGACTTTGGTAATAATAATAATAATTCATGGCTTCACATCCCTCAAGAGCTTTCGCCAATTACAAGGGGCATCCGCTGAGAGTAACGAGCCCAGGATTCGAACGCATCAATGTTAACACTGCGACGATCCCAAGACAGGATCACAAAACATAGTAATCGCTCAAAAAGGCGTCCGTTGTTGTGCGCCAACTAACAAAGAAAGATCGACATGTGACATGTCGTGAGGCTGGAACATGCAAAAAATTCTGTACGACAAATTGGATTTGAGAAAGTTAATTTGCCGTTGGATTCCATTGCCGGCCAAAAGCCGGCTCGCGTTGATTGGCATCGAGAAACCTTAAGCCGCTTCAACAATGGGGACCCAAAAAATGTTTGTGGATGAACGGTTAATGCTGACTGACAGACAACAGTTTATTTGCTATGAGTAATTGCAATGCTCCGAAAAACCAACCCACAAAGACGAATCATCCTCCACCACGAAAATATAACTTCCATTCTTGACCTTCATTTTTTTTACGCTTCTTATAATGAAGAATGGGCTATGTGGCCAATCGTCCCAATCGCTAGAAGAAGCAATCGATCCAAAATGGTAATTTGGACTGTTTCAACTAATGACTGTCATAACTGTGTACCAATCTTTGTGGAGAATGCTTTGAAAAAAAAGATACAGCATTTTAAATTGATCTACTCTTCGCTGTTAAATCTATATGCAATATCTATTGGGTTACCAGCACGTATAGGAACTAACCTGTTTAGTATTTATTTTAAAACGATAGTCTACAATGGTTTTATGCCAGGCAATAACATTAGACCTTTGTAACAAATTCCTTTTCATCGTGAAAGTTCTATTAACATTGTGCCTACATGGCTTCTTCAAAAATTACAAGAATAACAATTTTAGAGTGTTACTTATCAGCTTTAAAACAACTAAAAATTTATATAAACAATATTCTTTCCTAAATCAGTTAAAAAGAGGTTTCCTTCTTGCGAGACATATTCAACAACACAATGTATATACATGCAATTTCCAAACCACAACATAATTTATTTATATATTCGCGTTATGTAAAGAAAATTTTAAATGGAAGTCGCCTTCTTACACGTACAGACATCTATAAGAATAACGTCGAACTATTACATATTTGTTATAAATTATGGTAGCGATCATACCTATTTACATTTCTACTGTTACAATCCTTATAAAATCCAATATTTATGATGCAGAACGCATTAATCATTTGGAAAGGCAACTAATTTAACACGCGAAAACGTGTATAGGCATAGCAATAAAATACCCACATAAAGTATCATTTTTATTTAGACATCTGTATTAACGTAAACTTGGTTGCATAATTCATAATCTCACCGTTTTATTATTATCACTAGACAAGCACACACATGGCCACGGTGGCTTGGATGATGTTACAGTATCGGTTTAATCTAAAAATGAAAGGTTTTAGGTATCTATATGCACGTAGAAGGATGTCTATGTGCATAATTGTGGAAACATTTTGAAGTGTGCATTTATTAGTATAACTTAACAGGTCTATTGATTTTGTTATATAAATATAAATGAAATAAAAAAGCACTTATACAACGATTTAATTGAAAATATCACGATAATTTCTCCAAACTAATTATGTGCTTAATTTAGAAAGCATGGACAATATTAGCATTTTTATCGAAATCTGTTACCAATCAAGAGCTTCCAAAAATATTGTTAACCAGATATGCTGCTTTAAGTTGTAAACATTAAGTTGCTCTTATAATGAGAGCTGGTGTAGCATTTGTATGTAACATTAACAGCCTATTTTTTGCATAGCCTGTCGATTAATATTTTCCAAATTTAAAGCTATAAAACAAAGACTTAATTGTGAAAAAAGCTATAATTTTTATGCCTGATTTCTGCATGTGGCGACAGAAAACTAAAAATGCAGAATATCTCAAAAGTATATAAGTTTTGGTTCTTTCCATCAGCAAGATAAAACCATTTACATCCTTAACACGGCAGCGTGGCGAATGTTGTATTGCTTCTGATTTGGTTTCATGTTTACCCAAACAAATTACTTCCACGCATCAGGTTCAACAGCCCATTCGCCGATATTGGATCAATTCTATTTTGTGAATCTACGCTGATTCAACGCTGTACGTTGGGAAATAATATGAGAAGTTGTTTCCTCATCTTCATTACAAGGTCTCCATCTTGTGCAGCCATGTCCCGTTAATAGATATGTTGCTATCCTAAATTGAATCCTATTTAACGCAGGCATGTCAATAGTTTTCCATCACGCCTTCGTCTAGCTGCATGGTTCTAATCAAATTGGTGTGGTTTTGTAATCCATCTGTTAATTGCACCACGCACTGTACTTTTGGATACATCAAGACAGGGTTCAGTTGAAACTTATTTTGGAACCTACTCTGGCTAATTGGCCCCCAATTTCATTGCCTGCTATACTTTGATGCCCTGGCACCAAGGTAACCTTGTTGACAGAGCCATTTTGGCGGCACTCCGGTACTTGTTCAGAAGCTACATAATATGATGCTAGTGCCTTTAAGTTTGACAAAGAGAATGTAAATCCTTCCAATGTGGTTAACGTGGATTCTACCACGCATAGGTTTGTTAGGAATATTATATTATAAGTACCAATGTCAGAGTCAGTATCTCTTCTTGACCCGCCCTCAAAATTTGATATAATTTGTGTTTTCGATTTTGTTCCTTCTCAATTTTCCCATTTATCACAATTCAAGGTTACTCGTATCAAATCTCTTGAGATGTCTTGAGCAATTGATAACTTTTAAAATACACAAGATATTCCGTTTAAAACAACAACGAAATCTTTAAAAAATAAAATCTTTGGTATATTGATGATGATGATAAAGAGGTTCTCTTTTGGAAGCAGAAATATTCCCAGCTCTGTACACAGAGTGGCAAATTAGTTCTGCAGACTGAATTTGAGCGTAGTTGATAGATTTTCTAGGAACCCAACTATATGTTGGCCTACAGAATGCTTCATTTAAGGAAGCTTAACTTACCCTAGCTTACCGTGACACGTCCAAGGTATATCTCTAGTGACTGATTTTTAGCATGTAGTATTAAATGAGAACCACCCATTTTAGATTTATCAAGATTATTAGGCAATTACCAAAGTGATAAGTTGCATTTTCAAATGATACCATTCTCCAATTGCCAATCTGTAATTGGAATCCCTTTGTCCTCTTGCCAACTATAACTAAAAGCTCAATATTCTTAAAGGTTCCTACAAGTGTTGATTAGACTTATCCATTGCAAAGGCGCAAATGATTTTGAGAGACTTTATATAAGGAAAAATGTAAATAAAAAGTAACGTCTTAAAACAGGGGATAAAAATGTGATTGAAACTAAGCCTCTATAAGTGCTCTGTGTTCACAAGCCATTTGCATTCATTAGATTTCGCTAGCCATTTAATTTATGCTTTTAAAATCCATCAATTAAAGTGGTTTTTTTTGCTCCAAGAGAAGTAAACTATTAGACATTAAACATCAATCAACCACAACCTCGCTAGTTCGAAGCCAGTATTAAATGTTGTTATCGATTCGCATAAATAATAAATTAAATTCGTTTTCCAGTAATTATGCCATGAAAGATCAATGCCTACGCAAAAATAGCGTCTTACTACTTTACTACAAACACCATTTGCGTATCACGGGACTACAACAAATTTACGTAATGTTTTCATTTTAAATGCTAATTCCTATACGAGTTCAATTAATTCTCGGCTCAGCTAAAAACGTTATAAAATCCCAACAATAAACGAAGTTAATGTATGCATATCTTATGTTAATCGCTTCCTGATAGCAATCTTAAATAACAAAATAATACTTGTAATGCGTAGAGGAGAATGACGTGTAGTGGTACGCTTCGCACGGTAGGTACTTCGTCTTAAAAATTCGTATATAGAAGATAGGAACGCGTGATAGAAAGAGGATTTTTTTTTAATAAAAACGTAAGGATGGTTTGTCAGAGATATATAGGATATTAGGAGCTATTTAAGTTCCTTATTGGAGTTCTTTAGGTGCTTGCAAGTAAAATTATAGATTATTAAAGAATCTTCCAACATTGGTTTAATGAATTCAATGCGAAGTAATAATTTGGATCATCATAGTTTGTACCTAAAAAGAAAATGATGGATGGGTAGGACATTCACGCTGTCACTTGTACACAGCAGAATTGCTATAGAGCGTAATGGAGATTAAAACGAATTCGGACCGTGGTTAAACGAACACTCGACGTTTCGCCCACAATCATATGGGGCTTTTTCAGAGAGGGAAAGTTAGCACGGTAACTCAACGTGTGAACCACGCCAGAGGCGAAATTAACTGATCGGGAAGCACGGTAACTCAGCATGTGAACCATAACTCGGAACACGTTTAGTTTTAACTGACCCTGGCCGTGGAAGCCTACGTTATTATGGTGTTCACCAATCGATTTAGACACCACCATGAAGAAATTAATCATGTTATTATGCACTATCAAATGTTTGTGAAAAACGCATTCGTTACCTAAGTTAAACATAATAACTAACATGTCGCTTTCTTCATGTTAATATAAGATTATAAATATATTATGTACTACATACGAACAAAAACGCCAGTTCATTCAAATATCATCTTCGTTTATCTCAGTATTGATACGTTTATTTGTCTTCGGTCAATTGCTTCAATTTTATTTACAAGGCATTGTACCCTTCTCTACTATTATTTTATCAAAGACAAATTTAATTGTCCAAAGGCAAATATATGTGGAGCCTAGCATCGTTGTTTACTGTTTGAAGTAATCCATGAAGACCGATGGTCGTCTGTGATTTGTCTTGTAGATTCGTCGCGGTAATATAATATTTTTCTAAACTAGGTGCGGATGTGTTTTTGTTCTTCCGTTCTTCTTATAAAAGTACGAAATTTTTGTACGCCGAGATTCGGAATAATTGTATTGATGGTGTTATAATTTCTAAAGGGCATGGAGATACACAGGTTTGTGACATCGGAAGGAAACCTGTCGAAACCTTTCATGGTAAGTTATTTTTATTTCGTATACAATGATGCAAATATATTGACAGATATAGATTCCTCTGTATGGTTTCTTTCACAATTGGATCTGTAATTGAGAAAAGGTGTTTACGTACATGTAATATACGAAATTGTAGTCATTAATCAAAAACTTCGTTTGAAATGGAATAGAAGCTACATTATTATTGATATAATAAACAATGTCGAATAAAATTAAATTCAAATTAACCAAAAAAATGCAATCGAAGCAACCATTTTTTTTTCTGAATTATATCTGTGTTGGTTAAAACTGCCTCTGTTAGTTAAATCCAAAATTGAAACTATCTCATCTCATCTCTCATATTCACATCATCCACTACAGAAACGAATGTGCAATGCTGTACATGTAGATAAAACAGCTCCTGAAATGGTTGCAAGAAAAATTAATTGATTAGAAAAACTACTTCCTCTGAGGTCCTGATCAAACGGTCAGACTCAATGGAGAAAGAATTGGTTATTAAATTAAGTGCAGTATACTTTGAAATATTTCCACGTCAAATTCTAATAGTCGAATTATTAAATCGAAACATTAAACTGAAAAACAATGAGAAATCTTGTGAAAATTTTTATAAATTATCATTTTGTTGATAATGCATGTAAATACAGTTTAAATTAATCTGTAAACATAATGTGACTAAGAATAAGTTACACGTCAAAACTATGTGAATCCAATAATATGTAACTAAACTAACAAGCAACAGAACAAGTTGAATTGTAATTTTGTAATAGATAAAAGCGACAGAATGGGGAATGGTCTTACTCTATGCTAAACTGGCACATTAAGTCGGGAGAGGTCGTAGAGGTCGTAAGAGGCAGACTTAGTAAAAGAACTGCTTGCTATTGCAGATTTGACTTTACATAGAATTTGTGAAGACCATTGATAACGTAGTGAGAGTGCAATACCGAAATTGGTTTGAAAACCACGTAGATGATAATAATATGCTCGACATATCCTTCTTCTCAGACGAAATTTGCATCATTAATATTGCATTCTGCACGGTCAATAAAATACTTTAAATAATGAACCTCTTACTTCAACCAATACCTCGCCAACCCAAATAACAACATAAAGTAAGGATGTGTAATGAAACCAAAGAAGATCACTTTTGGCACTTACTATAATAATTGTTTGCTAAATTCTTCTCTTATTATTATTATTTTTTTTTATTCTGCTAGCTTGATTACTATTGATTGACTTACCACATTAGCCATTCACGCTTTCAACAAAAATTAATTTGCGCATCATTACAAATATGGTCGCTTTTCTATGATCATATTATTTCTTTTCCAAATAAAGGGAGAAGAACAATAGAATGTTTTGTTCTAAATACGAAACCCCCCATATGGATAGAATTTAATTTTGACCCGGAACTCTTTAATACCTTGCCAATGTGTGAAACTATTACTTTAAAATCATGTTAATTGAGGAAATTACATTTCTTTATTTGATATGAAATTCCCTCAGTTAACAGAAAAAGTAGTAGTAGAAAAGTTAATGTGGATTAATTTTGATATTGTTTCACCATTCACGGTACTCACGGTACACTAAGAAATGAAGAAATGAAGTTGTTGCTAATATTGAGGAAACTTGGAAATTATCCGTAAATGTTTGGTTTCAACAAGGTTTCCTCATTATACAGCGAACTTTCTCAACAACGAACAACTGTGGTCATTGTTCGTTGTAGGGAGGTATTTATCATAGGAAAATTTAACCAGACCACATGTTAAATTTAATTCACTGTGGTTAATGAAAACACATTGAAGTAGATTTATTAATTTATTATTAAAGTTCGACACTTTCCGTGCGCTTCACGAAATTAGCAGTTCGTGTTGCCCACTTGTTTCCCCGAGAGTTAACAAAACACGAGTCTGTCTAGTCTCTGCTAATTTCGTGAAGCGCACGGAAAGTGGAGAACTTTATTTATTACACCTTAGATTGTATTTGAAATTTATTTATATTTTATATGAAATAAGGATCTTGTGTGTTTCTGGTTTTATTTCCTTGTTACAATTTCGAATTCTACATACGACAACACTTCGCTTACCTTTTCAGTTCTTATCAAATCATTAGATAAAGTGAAGGATGCCTCCAGGTCCTTCAATTCAGATTGAGCAATGTTTATGTTAGTAGCACTAGTGGTTATTGAAATTTCCTGTACAACACGGCTATCGTTTTCCAGATTAACTCGATAACTATTTTATTGGAATTCACGAACGTGTTCCATTACGGTTAAATCAAGTTCCTATAGTATGCTATTGGAATACAAAAAGAGGTCCTTTTGTCATACTTTGTAATGACAATTTCGCAATAGGTATTTCGGCCACTAATTTATAATTTATGGCATTAAGGAACTAAAAGCATGGTAAAATTTTATTTTTTTGAACATTTCCATTTGCACTACACTTGCAATAAGCGGTAAATTGTTAGGAAAGTCCGTAACCTTTTTATTGTAAGTTGTAGAGAACAGGGCCGTGCCGTATTATGATGTGGAGAGGCAGCCGAATCAGGCGGCACCGTAAGACTTACAGTTCTCCTTTGAATATAGGCAGCATAATAATATCTTTATGACTTTATTTCTATTTTTGTTATTAGTTTGAGAACCTGAATTTTGATTCATGAGTAGGCCTGTAGGAACAAGTTGTACTTCACGAAATTACCAGAGGCTAGACATACTTGTGTTTATTCGTCTTATGAGAATGGGTTCCTGTTACCTACTGGTTTCCCCGAGAGTCGACAAAACACGAGTCTGTCTAGTCTCTGCTAATTTCGTGAAGCGCACTGAAAGTGTACTCGTTTCTGCAGTCGCATTTATAAGGTAAAATATGGAACAGCTCCAGAACGTTCGTTATCTAAAGATGTTTGTTATGTATTTTAGTTTGTAATGTGTTTGAGGAATTAGCAACTGTTCTTTAAAGACAGGTATTCGTTTGTTGGAAGGTGTCCATTAATAGAGATTTAGAGACTCAGCCACTATAAAAAAAATTGCACTAAGATAATAATAATAATAATGAGATAGTGATGTAAGAATTAAGCAACCACAAACAAACAAACTACAATGTACGGACGCAATTCGCCGTAACGTTGGTTACAGCACCTTGGATGATAGTTTAATTCATACATTGCTATCTTATTAATTGCATTGGCTAATTAGAAGTCAGTTGATCCTTGCGACTTTCACAGATCGTGATGCCAGAAATTCCTGGTCGCTTTCATAAAGGTGTTTGCGAAAATTTCAACACTATATATTAAGAGTAATAATAATAATAATATGTATTCATTTGGCAATAAAACGAATTCACCAAAGCGCCACAAAATACAGATAAATTAATAAAAAGTAAACATAAAATTGTTCATAATTACAGGCAAGAAGTCTCCAAAGTTTCATCGAAATTTGAACTTTTGGATAGCCAGCCTTCCCTTGTTAGTAAACCTAATACATTATAGTTGTTCCGTTTCAAAATCAATTGCCTTTACTGCACACATAAACAAAATGTAATGTTACGTTTAGAGCAAAGTCTGCATTCTTTAAAGATGAAAATGTTCCAAAACTGTTCCACCTGTTTCGTATAATCCAATGCTTACAATGTCTAAATGACAACCATTTTATTCAATAAAATTAAAGATAATATAAAGCCCGAACCGACAGCAAGTGCATCTTCGACGTAGAAAGAAAGGAAAACATACGTAATGTGAAGAGCATGCGAGAAAAGTTCAACGATAATAAAACGACGAAAGAAGTGAATCAGGAGAAACAAGAAAGGAAGAAAAGAAAGAAAGAAGAGAATGTTACGTATACGGTTCAGTAGTCACATTATAGTTTTACGATTATTATTTTCATTTTTAGTAATTTATTAACAAAAATATGAGCCAACCCGACATTAAGTACCATAAACAAACTCTTAATGACGACCAGTTTATTTGTAATTTATTCGAATTTTATTTTAATGTGTAAAATTTTATTACAATGTTTTATAATCATGGTTTAATAAGACTTTTAATGGGCCCAGCCACACCACAAATAATTCTCGGACACCCCGGACTGTCCGTTTTTATATATCAAAGAACCACCACCATTTAAGAGAACGCAGGTAGTACCAGGTGTGCTAAAATACTAAATCAGGGTTTATTGAACCAGTAATTACGCTTGCATTTACATTAATATGCGTACAAGCTGAATTAATAATCCAAGTAATCCTGAAGAATATTTTATTTGCTCCTGTAAGAATTTAATGTAATTGAATACGATATTATGGGCAAAGATTAGGGTATATTAGCTACGTCTAGAAATAGCTACATATCTGGAAGCTCAAAAAGTATTATTTATGCGGTAATTCGTTCATTAATAAGCATAGTTAGGAAGATTGGGAATTTAATGAACAGCAACCAACATTCTGGCATGAATTCACCATCTTTTCAGTTTGATGGTGTTATTCGTCATTGAATGGATTTTATTTGGAGAAAGCAGCAGGACAAATATGGGATTTGAAAGATACTGATAATGCCAATAGACATAAAATATTAGACAAAATTTAATTAGGAGACAAACGCCTCAAAAACCAATATCTTTGTATAAAACAATTTCTTTGTTGAATTTGCTGCTTATTTCCTCTTTGTTCACCTTTTTCAAAATATTACCCGATCTTTGTGGAATATATTGTTGCAATGTTCTCGGTTCATGCCTTGCTATACACCAGGCTAAATCGCTTGAAATTCCCCAACTAGAAAATAAGTTTCTTCAGTCTATTAACAGCTGATGTTTTGGGGTTTTGCCATGCCACTTGCTCCCAACAGTGCCGGATTCTTCTGCGTGGAATCCGGTAAAAAATATTCACAACGTAATCTATAACATGGTCATCGTTAGGCCAACTACAACAACATCAAATTATTGGCTCGGCGTTCCCGTGACAACGAGATAAACAAAACAAGATAAATATTAACATTTTTTTTACAACAGAGACGACAATTATTTAGAAATTCAACTTAAAAATAATATTAGCATTTAGAAGAAAATAAAAATAAAAAACAAACCAAAGCAGTTAGAAAAAACAATTCTTAGAACATCATTTAGAAACCAAGAAAAAAGGACTCTGAAGATGGATTTTAAGGAAAACACTCACACACCACTCTTACAGCTGTAAGTAGGTGCAATTTACTTACAATCAAAGTGTTGAAAATAACATGTTATTGTTAATTTAGGAACACTTCAATATACAAGTGCCAACAAAATATGATTCAATAGCTAGAAAACTTATTTAATCAAGAATATTTCATAGATACATATCATCTACACTAGGGCGGGAACTTCCAATGTTCGCATCACAATATTCTTTTCTCTGTTAAATACCCAACTGTAGATGGAGGTTTAAATTTGGATTCATCATTAATTTCTCAAAAACATGTCCTCTTTGCATCAGCCAAGAAGGTAAGGAACTTTCTGCTTTGCCGTTCTAATGCCTTCTAATTTGAGTTACAAAACTCTTCCACTGGCGCGTAGAACCATATTTAAAGTAGAGTAAAGAGTAATCGTTTATTTATTAGAATTAGAATGAATTTTGGATATCAGTCGAAAGAATGCTTCTTCAGATTGTTATTGGTTAGATAGCCTTTTCATATTAATGTTGCGAAACACACAGATAAATGCAAATTCCAATGTTTTATATACCGATTTTCAAGCAACGCTGATGTATCTGCAGGATTAGTTGTAGACACGTCGATTAGCTGTCGACCACGACCAATGTAACCTTATTATCATTTCATTAATTTCATTAATCAATTCATTAATGAATACAGCTAATTTACGGTGGTCTTTAAAACTACCAACCGTTTATAATCCGTGCTTGAAAAATCATCGAGAAATGGTTTTTACTGTTTACAGTTTCGTAGCATATCACTCTCATCCTGTTTATGACGACAACAATCTCTGACCAGACCATAAACAAAAAATCTGCAAGTATTTATTTAAGTATTCTAATACTAATGGAATAAACGAGTGAGGGGGACATACAACGAAGAAACGGGAATTTTCAAACAACTTTTTCCTAAAAATGGTGATTTGGCGGTTCGTAAAAATGCAACATCCAAATTTGGAAACCTTAATATTAAAGTTGTTGAAAATTCCTGTAATTTCAGCTCAAATTGGACGATTATTTTCTGATTGAGGCAACATTCATACACTTAGAAATAGCAAAAAATTCGATATATCTAAAAAATTACTACATGTTTACTTTACGTTGAGAGACGCGTGGGTAACGGGAAATTTTAATCGGGACATCATCGTCACGTCGACAATTGATTTGTCAACCAACCCCAATACTGTGCATCTGATTGAGAAAAGAATATTGCAGTGGGGGACGTTAGATGGCACCAGGCAATATGCCTCTCTTCTGTATTAGATATGTATTTAGCTATTAAGTTAAATTAGATTGGCAACCCGTACAGAATAAATTATAGAAGACAAGAGAAGCCTATGGTGCTGTTAAATTATTGTATTTTCGGTTTGCCTTTGACAAAAACATGTTCTCCGTGTACGTTTACAAATTTGGTTTCTTAACATTTTGCCAGCGTTGACTTTCTGAAGTCCAGATCTATTGCTTCAGTACGCTTAAAGTTTATATTCTCTTGTTCATTTTAGCAACTTTTCACATTTTTTTTTCTTTTTAATTACGGAAAATTACTCAATGAAGAATGCTTTTAGAGCAACTTCATAGCACCACGTCATAACTCAATATATTTATGACTACCTGTAGATAAATATTTTGTTTTGTTACTACCATTAGGTGAAAGGCTGATCAGATACTTCAGTGTGGAGGAGGTATTATGATACAAATTAGTACCTGGCAAATGAAAGATAACACAATTACGCCTAAATAGTTGACAGAAAATATTATGTATGTTGTAGTTAATTAGAATACAAAATCCATTACAATTACGCAGCAAAATATAAACATATTCCTTTCTTCGGATAATTGTTTCTTTATTCAGTGCATTACAAAATATATAAATAATCATTCAAATCCATTTGTTTGTTATTGTAACCAGAATGCACAAGTAGATACCTTTCTTAAAGTTTTCAGGCGATTTATTCAAGTATGCATCAACTTCTAGATAATGAACAAGTTACAAGTTAATTAACTTATTCACACAAATATCGTTTGATTTACTAATTCCGAATTAATTTCTTTTCAATATCCGCACGTGATAACGGTGACGCGGTCATATGAATAAAACATTGCTGTTACGTACACCTTGTTTAATAAAAAAAATATTTTATTTTGTTGTGCCTTTGTAAGTTCGCCACGTAAGATGATGGTACCAGCTTTTTACGCTTTTCCTATTTACCAAAATACGCGGGAATTGAGCTAAGACAGAAATTCTATGGGTTGATATTTACGATCTGGAAGGAAGAACAAGTGCTAGAGAATTGGGAATGTGCCACAATTATACCCATCCCAAAAAGTGGCGATGAAGGAGAATGCTGCAACTACAGAGGAATGTCATTGCTAAGTGTTACTTATATAACATTGGCCACACTAACCAAATCAAGGAACAAACGATAGTAGAACCAAAGTTAAGTGAATTCTAAGCGGGTTTCAGGAATATGGATGAGATTTATTCTCTAGAAGAAACAAATTAATAGGAGCTTATGGAAAAATTCAAAACACCTGAAAATCAAGAAGAGTGGTAATAATCACATTAAGAAACGCAACGAGTAACGTGAAAGTAGAGACCAGACGATTTACCTATTAGGACAAGCCTCAAACACAGAAAACATTACTTTCTAGCATGATCTTAGAAAAGACGTTTGCTTACTTGGGAGGAAGAATCCCGATGAAATGTGGAGAGCAAAAGAAGCAGAAGCAAGTCAAGCAATTCGTTCTTCCGAGGCCATAAAATCGCAACTATCAAGAAGTACCAATATATAAGACTGTAATTGGACCAAGAGCGATATATCGCTGTGAAACTTGGGTATTAAATCAAAGTGCAACATCCCTGGCAAGACAAACGGGAATCGCAATCTCTAACACTAAACTCATATTTTTATGGAATGTATAAATATTAGTACTCTACATATATCTTTTTCATAATTTTTGCTCATCTATTAGGGGTACAGAAAATAATTTATTTCCTTGGTCAACACGAGCGAACCATGTTTGTCAGTGGGGCAGGACTTGGAAGTTTGAGAAAATTAGCAATTCACTTTGTGCCTTAGAGCAGGTTAATAAAATATTTCTTTGATATGACGGCAAAGTTCTTAATTGTCTCTTTCACATGATTTATTTTTGAGTAAGCAGCTAATCGCAAGATGAGTAAGCCCCAATTAAGTTAATTAACCTACTCATAGAAATAAGGTTTGATTTATTGACAAGGAATTAATTTATTTTTAATATTCACACGTGTTAGCTATAAAGTAGACACACGGCTAAAACAACAAATAAATAGTCCTGTTACTAGCCAATAAAAAAATATACGCTTGTAACCATACTTATTCTATCTTACGTAAGCTATTCATTAATAGTAAGAAGGAAAAATTCGTAGGTCTGAAATTTAGATTTACTGAAAGTATTGACATCAAGTCAAAGCAGTTGTTGTTCAGCAAAACCGACAACCATTCTGTTTAACAATTGCTTCATTAACACATATTTATTGATCGCCGTACCAAGAAGACTTATACTATTAGATGCCGAGACGAGTCGCTGTCCAGAATCTTTGAAGGCAATACTCCGTTTATTTAAATGTGTGTCGAAAGATCATTTCGAAGCTGCTCTACAGTATCACAAGAAGATTCTAACTATAACCAACAGAATAACAGTTCTGGTGATAGCTGGGTATGGTGACTGTAGGAAAACACAGAGAACGCAGAAAAATGTGTCCTCTTCAATAAAAAATGCCCAAATGGGCAACCAATTTTACAGAAATGATTTATGTAAAGACTCTGGCAATCTAGAGCATGAGAAACTGCAAATAATGAGGGCAGAAATTTGTACTTGTCGCTAGAAGTAACTGATTATCCATTTTCTTTCACATGTTAATTTTTGTTTTAATCATAATGTAAGTGTTGGTTTAGTACATCGTACATTGAAGGAAAGCGAGTTTCGTCCTTACAAGAATTATCCGAAGATTTTTCATATTGATTAAGGACAAAATTAACAACGATGTAGATTTAATTAACAGGATTGCTTTCCGATTAAACATAATTTCCTCTTAATATAGTTAATAGTACTGTTAATAAGCATAATAGCCACTGCTGGTGTCACCAAATTCCTCATTGGACGATCCAGCACTATATCTAAAGACCGCAACAAATAAACGTATGGACCTGAGCATATTATTGGTTCTTTCTTTATCAACGGAAATTTCACCAGAAATAGGTACTTGGACTTATTGCAGAATAGATTTTTCCATTCTTAGGGTAATATTTCGTAATGATGAAAAGGTTGAAGACAAACTAATGGACAATAGTCTAAATCCCGATGTCTGGTTCCAGTAAGCACCACTTTATTATAAACTCAATGTTAGAAATTATTGACATCAAATTTTGACAGAAAGAAGGGGTCGCCACAATTAAAAGATCTTACCCTGTGTGATTTCTTCGTCTGGGGCCATTTTCTCTCTAATCCATCCTTCAAATTTTTTAATATCTTCGGGACGGTCCGGCAATTGTCCCGAAGATATTAAAAAATTTGAAGGATGGATTAGAGAGAAAATCGCATTGTTACCTTGAAATGCTCTCAGAAATTCAAAATTCGTAAATTTAGTGACAGGCTAGGTTACTATCTGGCTGTTACTGGGGCGCATTTTGTCCTTTGGATTTTTTTAATGTCCGTCCAAATAAAATAAAATGGATTAACATTTTGATATTTTATATATCATTTTCTTTTGTTTTTTAAAACATTTTAATGTAGACATTATTTTAAAAAATAACTATTAAACAGCCAAAAATTTAGCCATTCAAAATTTTTTCTTGCATATCCTAACAAAATCTATAATCCCTCCAAACAACTTCGATTGAAAACGTTAACGTATTATCACGTCATAGAAGCATTATCCCATACAATTTGAACACGCTGTACATATGTCAATCATGTATTCTAAAAGATTCTCAAATGTAGTACAACTCTAGTATTATACGTTGCCTTCATTTTCCTTCGTTCTCTGCAAACTAAAAATCCCTTAACTTTCTGGTGTTTTCCTTTCAGAAAGAACCTCGGCAGATGAAAAATGCTATATGCACGCAAGTTTCATTAAGATCCGACATTCCCACCTAGGAACGTTTTCTGTGAAATGAATGTTTATAAAACCAACTGTATCATTCTGGATGTTGCGG
>CACRWG010004734.1:0-16334 GCA_902654985.2 Oryctes borbonicus
TTTAAGGTGTCATTGTAAACTTGGTATTTACATTTGCATTTGGAGAGAACCGTAGGAGGAGGGATCCAAAGAAATTAAAAACGATTTCAAATATTTACATGACGATAAGGTATCCGAGACTTTATCTCGTTTAAATAGAACGACAGTGTTGTATAAACATTTTAACAATCCTTTCGTATGTGTACATTCAACGTAAGGGAGAATGTTTGATGTGTATGTACATTAATATTAACTAACGGGCGGTAACGACTAAAGAAGAATATATGCAAATTAAATCCAGCGCGTGATTAAATTGAATGAATTAAGATTTTAGGAATTTCGTAGAGAGGAATTGAATTTGGGAGTCCAACATGTTGTTTCAGATAATTGTAGAACTTTTTTACCGATTGCCCAGAACATGGGTAAGAAACAGATGACTACAGTTATAGAGACTGTATTTTGCTAATCAGTGCCATAAAGTCATTTGTCGCTAAAGCAAAGAGTTTTTGTAAGAAAGAAGCGAAAACCAACCGCTACGTATAAAGGTAATTATTAACAGAACACATCAGAAAATGCCTAGAAACAATAACCAAAAAATATAATCCTAAGATAGCTTAGCTTCCTCATGGTATTGATGGAATAATTCACAGCAAACGCAACAAAAGGAGAGAGAAAAATTACACTAACACACGGGCATGTTTCTGCCAACCCGGCGTCATCAGCATGGTTTTGAGAGTATTTTTCATCTCTACCTTCTATCGCTGTTGCCTCACAGTTAATGCCACAACTTTCAAAACGACAAACTCGACATGTCTTGGCGCCTTCTAGTGCCAAAGAAACGAGATAGCTTAGCTTCCTCATGGTATCGATGGAATAATTCACGGCAAACGCAATAAAAGGAGAGATAAAAAATACACTAACACACGGACATGTTTCTGCCAACCCGGCGTCATCAGCGTGGTTTCGAGAGTATTTTTCATATCTCTACCTTCTATCGCTGTTGCCTTACAGTTAATACCACAACTTTCAAAACGACAAACTCGACATGTCTTGGCGCATTCTAGTGCCAAAGAAACGAGATAGCTTAGCTTCCTCATGGTATTGATGGAATAATTCACGGCAAACGCAATAAAAGGAGAGATAAAAAATACACTAACACACGGACATGTTTCTGCCAACCCGGCGTTATCAGCGTGGTTTCGAGAGTATTTTTCATCATTACCTTCTATCGCTGTTGCCTCACAGTTAATACCACAACTTTCAAAACGACAAACTCGACATGTCTTGGCGCCTTCTAGTGCCAAAGAAAAGAGATAGCTTAGCTTCCTCATGGTATTGATGGAATAATTCACGGCAAACGCAAGAAAAGGAGAGAGAAAAATTACACTAACACACGGATATGTTTCTGCCAACCCGGCGTCATCAGCGTGGTTTCGAGAGTATTTTGTGTGTTAGTGTATTTTTTCTCTCTGGTTTTATTCCGTTTGCCGTGAATTATTCCATCAATACCATGAGGAAGCTAAGTTATCTTAGCATTATATTTTTTGATTAAAGATAATTATTATTCAGTCTTTATGCACTCCTTTCTGTGCTTTGCCAACTTGTTTGCTTCGTTCCACCCAAGTATATCCTTTAATTGCACTATTCCACGTTTTATCGAGTCTCCCTTTTGTTCTTCTCGTCATCGGTTTTCCCTCCTATCTAGGGTTTTCCCTTTTTGATTCTTATTAAATGATCAAACCGCTTCAGTTTGCTGGCTTCGCGATCATCTTCTTAGAGGCTCTATATTTTTAACTTTTCTTTAATATTTTCGTTCTTTATTCTTTCCTTGTTACACCTTTCACTCTTCTAAAATATTTTTTATTTTCTATCGCCTGAAGTCTACTTTTTAAACTGTTATTCAGTATCTAGTTTTCGCTTCCATATTTAAACAACAAATTTAAATAAAGTACAAAAGCTACTTATTTAAATGTACCTAATTGCCCAAGGACGCCATCTAGCGCAAAACATCTAGATGCTCAAACAACCAGCGTGTGAAATGCTTACGCAACTCAAGTGTTCGCTTCTGTGAAGTCCTGGAACTATTAATATCTACAGTAATAACCATAATTGTTCGACGCCAATTATAAAGACAATATTCCATGTAAAGAACGGTCGGGTGACAAGAGAAACCAGACCAAAAAAAAAGAATTAACTGCACGGAGGTGGTGATGTCATCCGACGTGGTTATGTAAAAATCCCGGTGTGCTAGAGCCGACCTAGCAGGCAAGCAGAACGCACCATTACCTGAATACTAAAACGCGAAACTGGTTTGTTTACCAAGAACAAAGTGTTAGGTAATTTCTCATATATGACTCAACACCTCAAGAACGTAAACAACTGCAGTGGTATTTCGAGATATAGTAGATGTATTGGTTAAAATAGTTACGCTTGGCAGAATCAATAAACTGAACAGGTATATTTATAAAATTTGTTTGGATGGAGGTGCTTTGATTTCGACTCTTTTTTTTCTCTTCCTCTTGTATAACGTGGTTGATAAATATAAAACATGTCGAAGGAATCTTAAGGACGAGAAAACATGTATATACTGCATTAATCCCTCCATTCGATTCCAATTATACTCGAACAAATTCCTTTGATCAAGTCAAGCCTGAGCAGTAACACCAACGGCCCCTTTCCATCCTTTCCATCATAACAGTTCGCCTTAAAAATCCTCCATTTTGTCCATAGATGTTGCTCTAAGTTGCATTCTGTTTACTGCAAATAACTCACCAATTGAATGTGAAGATGGCCTTCTCATCACTTGTTTGCCTGTTCTGTTCAACTGCAATATTCCAATAAAGTTGGAGCAATTTTAATTATATTCTGTATATTTTGACATCCTTTTCTCGCTCGCCGGTATGTATGTAGTTTTCTTCCCACACGATTTCTCCATTTCTCCCAATCTGAGAGCTCTTTGTCATGAGATCTTCCGAAGTTTTGACCGCAGGAAAGATAAGATTTGTACCATTTTTTTCTAGCATTTCCAAAATGGTTATGTCTTCTCCAGCTGCCAAATAACACCTAACTTATTGTTAAGGACCAACTTCTTTTTCCATTTTTACATCAAATGGAAAAAGAAGTTGGTCTTTTAAAGAACAATAGGTCTAATTCTAATAGCATCTTGTCAGTAAAGAAATATGGTTTTTATTTATTTTAATGCCCTTCATTTACAATTACAATTTACAACAAGTGCAATATCGTTAACAATATTCACTTGCTTACATGCATATGGTAGTTTCTATGTCAAGGTCTTCGTCAATTGTTTTCCTCACAATTTCCGCCTTAGATATTAATTATATGCGTACCTTGGTTGATAAATTGTGGTTGGATTTAAATATGCAACGGTGTACAAATTCTTCTCCTAATTGTACGTAACTGTTAGTGTTTAAGCACTAATAAAACAACGAGAAATATAATTGCGCTATTACGATGTAAGGCATTTAATTATGAAAGAATGCTAATTATATTTGTTTCATTGTAAATCTGCAAAACACACCAATAATAAATTATAATGAATATCGGGACACGCTTGCGCGATTTTAAAATTACAAAATAAATTTGCTGCGAAATTATCGCACTACTATTAATTTTCATCTAATTTCTCTTGTTTTTGAATAAAAACGGATCTTTCGCAAAAATTTATTTCGCTTATTACTAGCTCAGGTCACTCACTTCTAGTTACTCAATATATCAAAAAAAAGTCGTTAAAATTTATGCTGTAAAAAAATTGCAATTGTTTTAATATACAGAGTTCGGTAAAAGTAACGCATTGGTCTAATATCTCCAAAAATATAAACTTTGGAAAAAAAATTTATTAACAAAATTTGTTTGGCAAGTTATTTTCTATTGGTTTCCACCATTTGTGAATTTTTTCTTCTTACGGTCACAAAAAAAAATTCTTTTAAATAGCAACGGTAACATTTTTTAAATC
Source organism: Oryctes borbonicus (assembly GCA_902654985.2). Taxonomy (NCBI): domain Eukaryota; kingdom Metazoa; phylum Arthropoda; class Insecta; order Coleoptera; family Scarabaeidae; genus Oryctes; species Oryctes borbonicus. Next base: position 3,953 of record CACRWG010004734.1, read on the forward strand.
CTTATTACGGATACGTATTGTTTTCGTGGAGTTAAATTTAAAAAATCATTGTAAAAAGATTAAAATTTAACAAAAATACAAAAATTAAATTAAATGTTCAATTGGCCCTTGTACAACCTAACAGTGTTCCAGAAGTTCCCAAAAATTGCGAATAATACATTAAAGTCCATTAGGTGGATATGGTTTGCATCTCACGTCTAATTTTCATTTTAAAATCTATCGACTTTTGGCCTTTCTCATTCGATAAAATCCCGACGTCCAACCCAACGACCGGGAAAAATTGTATCTAAGTACTGTCGAACATAAGAAACACATGTAGTGGAGCCCCATCCTCCCATTAGGAGACATTCAAAATGTCTAGTGTGACGTGGTTACGCAACAAGTTTAAGTACCTGTTCCTTATTGTTTTCTAAGAAATATGGACTTATGGTTCGTTGCCCAACAATGTCAGTCAACACGTTTAGTTTTTGTGGAAATCGGTCTTCATTAGTGGTTGATTTGGGGAAGCTTTCTCTAAATAGCAAACAATCTCGAACCATTGACTGGGCTGTAGAAGTTCACCTCGGATGTACGTTGTTTCAGTTGTAGTTAGTTAATTTCACCGTTTCCACACAAACTATTGAAAAAAAACATTTTTGCGGTGAGAATTATTTTATTGAGATATGCCAATAATTGTTTGTGTTTGACTTATCTAACCGACTTATCGGAATCACGCTGATGACACCGGGTAGACAGAAGCATGTTCATTGGTTAGTGTTCTCTCGCAATGCTATTGCCGTGAGTGATTCCATAAATACCATGAGTAGCTGTATTTGCAGCATTTTCCTTGGTTATCTTATTTTTCTTTTTGAATGAATACAATACATATCCAAATCTGCCAAAAAAATCTTACCGCTACCATAAAAAAAATGTTTTTTTTTGGTACCACAGGAAGTCATTTGAAAAAAAAAAACTTGCCAAACAAATTTTGTTAATAATATTTTTTTTCTAAAGTTTATATTTAGACTAATGCATTACTATCGCCGAGCCTTGTACATGTAGGCGTGCCTATAGAATCAATTCGTATAGAATAATTCAAGACTAGCCTGCCTGTAGCTCTGTGGAATACAAATATGCAGCACTTCCGCAGTTATGTAAACTTCCCTTTTTCAATACTCTATTATGGACGTGGTTACCGTTAGAAAATAAATTTTAAATAAATTAACACGATTTCTACACGTACACTTATTCTATAAATACAATGTGTCCCCGGAGGGGAACGCATTTTTGTAAACATTCTTATTTTTGATTATTCTTGATTAAATAGTTTTGTTTATTTTGAGATGTTGGCTACAACGCTCTCAAGCATACGATAAAACATACAGGGCGTTATAAAAATTTATAAATAATTCTGCAATTAAGATTCATAACTATAGATAACAATAATGACTACGGATATAATTAAGCATTTTTTTAAACCATATTTTTAAGTGATAGAAAATCCAATTAACAATGATATGTACACTTTGATAAGAGTTGATTTCATATTTTTCAATTTTTGTAATTTGTAATTTTTGCAAATTTGTATTCAAAATGCCAAAAAAAAAAAAAAAAAAAAAAAAACAAATTTTCAAGGGGGGACACATTGTATATTTGTTTTAATTTCAATATTCTTGCTTTATCAAAAAAAAATCATTATACTTGTTCTGCATACGTCGATTACTTTAAATCCTGAATAATATATGGGTAACATATGATCTATTATCAGACCTATTTATGTAATATTTATTATCTTATTGTTAATATTTTTATATCTTATCTTTCTATTGATACCAGATTTACGCATTATCAATAAATTAGTATGTAGTGTAATACAAAGGTTTTTCTTTAATATTCATTGTGTAGCGCAATTTTACATTGTCTACTAAAGTTTTTGTACTTATCCGAAACAAATAATAATCAGAATATTTATATCAGATATTTAAAGTAATGCAATTATGAGTATTAAAGTTCCTTGTAACGATCACTTTTCATCGTATTGTTTTTATTGTTATGAACATTGATTTAACAACAAAGTAATTGTATCGGTCATTTTTATAAAATTATTTATTATATTTATCTCAAGACAAAGGTAGGTAAAATGTTATTTCTAAAACATTGCTGTTCAATACTATACAATATTCGTTTTAGCGCAAAATTTTCCAAAGAAGCGACCTGTGCAAAACCTTAACACCAACTTTGTACAATGTTCATTTTCCCTTTGTCGAAATCCACGTCTTCTACTTGCTTAAGAGTGTGGTTCTTAAGCTATTGTATACCTTTTCAGCTTTTTTCAGCATTTTATTTGTTTCACCACCTCCTTTGAGTAGGCTGGAAAGGTGTACGGTCAAAGTCTTTGGTCTTATTCACGAATTAGCAAATTGGTCAAAATATCCGAGTTGTGTTGTAGGTTTTCCTTCAAACTATTAAAATTGTTGGTAGTAAGGACTGTGGGGCTGTATGGCAAGTATCCGCACACATAGCATCACACAAGTTTAATTAATTAATCCGGAACACCTTGCGTTCTCGCATCATTCTCAACCGTATGACCGAATGATGCGAGAAAAAAATCCTGCCTATTCTATCTCAACTACAAAGCAAAAAAAAATGATTATTTACAAGTATCTACTTTTGCCGCCATCGCATTATTAAGAAATTTCAACATAAGAAATAGCAATCTTCTGGGTAATCTGAAAGATGAAGGAAAGGTTGAGAATTTATAAAATTGCCGATAGTGGCTGTGATAAACCCTATGTTGGTGAAACGAAAAAAACCCTAGGCACCAGTTAGTTATTTAAAATCCCAATCGGAGCATATTTAACTCTTTTATTCTTAATCCGTCGGATTCCGAAACCATCTATTTGTGCAGGGGGGGACGTATTTAAGCGCTGATACACCTCGAAAAAATTCGTCGGCTAAGCAGAAAATAGGAAAAAATAGAACGTAAGAACTCCTGACACTCTCTCTAGCTCTTGTGCGATACCTATACCGAATTTAAATATAGCTTCCTCCGAATAAATATTTATTCGAACTTCTCCTCCATTCATGCGAACAATCCGTCTTTCGATAAGTCGTAAGATGTCTACACCTACATGTGCATCTATTTACGCGGGTATTTTTAGGATTTTTAGTGCGCGTACGGCGTACGTGTGGACCCCTCCGTGACGACGACGATGGTGAAACTCAAACATCTGGAGACGGGCAACAACTGCAAGCGAGGCATATGTTCCGTAAAAATGCAATTTTGAAGTCAGTTGCTTTGAACAGGATGAAAAGTTAGGAAATAACCTGGGAGGGAATAGAATATACGCATAAAGCACGCATACGTTTAGAGGAAAAAACATGAAACATGTTGAACGTGTGAAATTTAATACCTTTAAGTAAAAAAAGAATTTCCAAAACAATGGTTATCGTTATGCTAGAGATAGTAAAAGTATTTTGTTCCATGGATGCCAACTTGCGCCCTTAAAAAGATATAATGGAGATTCATCAGAGTTGCGTATGGTAAACTTATTGGCTCGAGGGTTGGACTGATTTGAAAATTGAATTAGACTTTATTGGTTGTTTATTTTGACATCCCTCTTGATTGTGTGTTCGTTTGATGGTATGCAGAATAGAAATAGAACATAGGAACAGCAAAAAATGTCCAAAATTTATTTGGAAAAATGTAAAAGACAAAATATTGAGCTATTGTATCTTAAATCAGCTTGTTAATTAGTTCGTAAGTCGGTAAGATGATGTACACTGCCGTTCAAAGAAGTTCGATCGGTTGGTAAAAAAACATGAAAAGGTTACAGAAACAAACGAAACTAAAAACAAAATGCAATTTTATTGTATGTACAGGTAAAGAAGACAAAAGTAAATAAATAAAAAGTTATTCTGGCCTAATATAACATACTGAACATTATTTTTTTTTTTCATCGAAAAAACCTCCTTTGCTGTTTATCACCGCTCGAACTATTCTCGGCATTCTTTCGATAAGTTTTGTTAAAACGGATTGTGGAATATTAATCCATTCATGTTGCGGAATATTCCGTAAATGTTCTTGTGAAGTTGGGCATATTTTTCGGATCCTCCTGTCCAGTTCATCCCACAACAACTCTATAGGGTTCAAATCTGGGCTTTGTGGGGACCATGTCATTACTTTCAGGGTGTGCTGTTCTTCTTGCTCCTTTAGATAGTTCTCACACACTAACGCAGTGTGTTTTGGGTCGTTGTCATGCATGAATGTAAAGTTACGGCCTATTATACGCAATCCTGATGGCACTGCATGATTCTGGAGTATTGCAGAATAATTTTCCTTCCTCATTACACCCTGCACTCTGCATAAATCTCCCGTCCCAGCAAAGGAGAAACATCCCCACACTAACACAGAACTACTCCCTTGCTTCACTGTAGGCACAATGCAGTTCGGGATCACTTTTCGGTTTTAGATCTTCGGACATAAACTCGTCGATTTTGCCCAAAAACCTCAAACTTTGACTCGTCACTCCAATGCACGTGTTTCCAATCATCTAACGACCAATCTAGATGAGAACGGGCCCAGTGTAGCCGTTTTGCTCTGTTGCCCCGACTTAATAAGGGTTTTCCAATGGCAATGCGTCCATGAAGGTCCGCTTGTTGAAATCGACGTTTTACCGTACTCGCCGAAACTTGTTCTTCACGGCCGCGATTGACTTCGGCTGCTATTTGTGGCGCTGTTAATTTTCTATTGCGTTTGCTTAATGATACAATTCTCAAATCTTCAGATTTTGTTGTTTTCCTAGATGCTCCGGGACGAACACGATTTTCTATAGTTCCAGTTGTCCGATATCGCTTTATGATGTCATTTACTGTTGAACTTCTCATATTTATTTTTTCAGCAATTTGTCGCCCCGAATATCCTTCTTCAAACAGCGTAATAATGCGTGAACGTTTTTCTACACTGGTAGTCTTGCCACGTGCCATTTTGAAGTAAATTTTGCAGTGTATATTTCTTATTTGCAATTCGGCCGATTTCAAATATTCGGCTGATTGTTTTGATAAAAACGATAATCCTATCAAATTCCTGTTTTATCACTATTTCTCTGAAAGTTACGGTGCGTCTAAATACCTAAATATATCTCAAATCGGAGGTAAACGTACTAATTCCTAGATTTTAATAGTATTCCGCGTAGGAACAAACACGTTTGATGACGTAGAATTGTTGGAATAGAATAACTAAGTATCCTGGTAATTAAAGTATACGATAGAATCCATTACGTTATGCTAGATTTATTTTCTATATAATTATGAGGATTAACCTTCTATAAACTTGTACCGTACGAAGTAGCATTTATAAATACTTTTGTGCTTATGCTTAGACTAGCTCAAGTTTGATGTTGATTTCAACTGCTTCGACTTTCATAATTAATATCTACAGCTTCTCTTCTTATTGTCCAATAATAATTTGTTAGTACAGCAGGACTCTACTTTACTTAACATTTTCGTTCCGAGCCTAATATGTTGTGGATAGCAACTTAAGCATGTTTGTTGCTAACATTTCTCATGTTTTTATGACTCTGAATGGATTTTCAAGAACAGTTTACAACCAAGCATAGAAGAATCTATCGGTAAACTGGACTATTGCTGTCGTTTTCAGAAACTCCACATAAAATGAGATGAGAAGGAAATACACACCAGGGGAGAGTCAGATGAAGACATCAATTTCGCTAAGGGTAGGAAACATGATACTATCTCTCATCAAAGGTCTCAAAATAGGAGAATTACTGCTAGGACACGTGCTAATAAACTATCGCTTATTCAAATCAGGAAAAAATAATAATATAATAACTTTATCATTAGAGCCAAGTCAGCTACGAAACTTAGGATGCACATCACGGGACTTCAAGGGCCGGCCTATTAAAAAAAAACCTGTTACTGTGTAGCAATATCTGTCCATCCTAGGGTTAAAGTAAATTTGAGCAACTACGCCCTTAAATTGGTTCAGTTGATCTCCAATGATAAAAATTGAACTTAAATGCGAGAATATTAACTTCAAAGTCTTAACCGAATCTCTCATACGTTTAATACAAGTTACTAAACCACCAAGCTAAAACTTTTACTCTGCCAAAAATTATAAACTTGTAAGGGCCAATTTTATAACAATCTTGTAAATCTGGAGTTACGTTAAAACATGTAAAATTGGAGAAAATCAGCAGATTCGACTGTAGGTTGTTGAACAAAAAACCCATGAAAGGTAACTTGCAAATTTTCTGATCAAATTCGGCAGTAACCGCCACGGAAGCCAAGAAAAAAACACATCTGATTGTTTTACTCTTAACTATAATTATTAAACACAACTATTACTCTCGAAGTCTCAAATGCAAATACAAATAATATTTTCCTTCTTTGAACAAAGGCAATGTAAAATCTCGTTATATAAGTGATATCCTTTCAAAATTCAAAGTCGATTGTGTCGATTTCTATTGTTTTATATAGGAAGAACATTTTTTTACCAATTACCTATGCTTCGCAACTCACTCACGCAACGTTAATTAAACAAAAAGAAGTAGTACAAAACAACTAAATACGAGGTATCGAGCATAAAAAGCGCAGCAAGAAAAAAAAAATTGTAAAACCCAAATCAACATTGACTTTCTCTTGACGATTTATGTTATGGCCGTGGTCGCTCTTGCGCAAGAATTTGTTAGCCGCACTATCACCGATGGATAAAATCATTATTTATTTATATGCATTTCCATATGAACTAGAAATTCCGTTTATTTATAGCTGATGCCTGCGTATGTATCACTATTTGTACACCTGTTCAAGTTTTAATGGTCAAACCATGCTAAATTACGTTGGTATTGTAAAATATTTCCTCGCCAATTATTGTATCCGGTTACTGACAGCGTTATAGTTTTAATTACCGGATTAGACTTAAGGACGTGAGCTTTGTTGGTTGATTTTGTTAGTAATAAACTTAATTAACGAAAAACGAGTCATGATGTGTTAATATCCGGAATGTTTTTGTTTCAGAGACGATGAGAACGTTTTTGATCATTTGGTCTACGCTAACTTGAGCACCAGGTATAGGTTTTCACATTCTGAGGTCATAAAAATTCCCAAAACACAAGAATTAAAATATTAAAAGAAAGTTCAATGGTAAAAAGAATATTTATCAACGTATGTACTTGCACATCCAAGTAGCAAACCACTTTAAATAGACAAAGGGATCTCCTCTCATTTTCCTCTATTCAAATAATATGTTCCACATCCTTCCACTGCCATTACCAGAAGCTTACAACAATACCTTTACGTTATAGTAATATAAACATTATTAAATAACTCGCGGCGAAAGAGTCAAACACCTAGATTTCGATAAAAAAAAACATAACGCTAATTCCATGATAACTTCGTGATATTTCCAATCTTAATACTTAACATACCGTCTAGAAAACAAAATGTTTTCGCTGCCATGGGCGACTTCAACGATTCTATTAATACATTGCGTTAGACACAGAAAAAAATTGGTTTCCTGAGCGGTGTAGGCTACTGACCCACCATAGAAATATTTAAAATAATAAAAAATTTTTTGAGGTTGCATATATTTTAGAACAAAGCAAAATAGTAAACGGAGAACATGATCATTGTCCCCATTACTGCCTTGAATGATGGATTTACCATTTTTTTCCATACAATAGCTCAAAATAATCCAAGGATTTTTTAACGAAAATCTATTCACGAAGAAACGAGACAACAACATTTGTAGTGATGACTAAATTTATAATCTTGCATCAGACATATGTTCACTTTTTTTTCTCGAAAGCACACGTTTATGGGTTAAAACGATTATAACGGAGAAGAAAATTGAAAGTGGTCCTATTATATCACTAGTTATTAGTCTACGACACCAATACACGGGTAATTTTTTTCTTTCTCTTTAGCCGAGACAAAATTGCCTCTGAGTAATAAAGATTTATAGTCGCGCGAATGAATAATCTCCTCGGATTGTGAGAAAAATTGACGCAATAACTCGGCTCACTTTCGGATCCTTAAACAAACGTCTACTTCGCCGAATAAACTATTTGGATTTGAATCTAGAAATAGGATTAATTGTATCTGTGTAATGGAAACATCTTAGAAAATAGCAGAAACTTAACTACTAATAGATACAATTTCAAATTCATCGAAAAGGAAAGAAATAATAAACCTAAACGTGGTAAAAGCTACAAATTCAGAGCTCCCCACGTGAAATGCTGTTTGTAATAATTAATCGGATTTTTGTAGTCGCATGGAGTGTTGGCTTGAACTTCAAACGATTACGTGCGAAAGTGTTTTGAGTGGCAGGGTCTTTTAATTAAACAGACCTGGTTTGACGGGTTATGATGCTGTTAGTCACTAGCCTTCGAAATAAGAATAGATTGCATTGACGATAAATAGCAATAATGTAGGTTTAAATCTTTATTCAAGTTTCTACTAATTTATTGGAGCGTTAAAACGACATTCGACAGTATAAAAGACATTAATTTTGCTATTAATAATCTTCTAAGAAAATATATTTTTTAATTCACAGAAATATGTTTCTCAATTTGGCTCGATCCTATAAAATTGTTAAATATTCAAAAGATTTTTTGATTGTAAGAAAAACAAAATTGGTCAATTTAACAATTTAAATGCATTTAGGGATGTATTAATTAATTTTTTTTTTTTTCCATGAAGGCAGTAGTGTCGTGAACGTTTTTAGGTGTAAAATTCATTTTATTTTCCGACATAGTTTACTTTTGGGATCGATATACTTGCTCCAACGTTCTTTTTATCTTTTGCGTTCCGTTTAACGTAAGTACGATTTCTCCAACCCCGTAAAATAGGCGCATTCGTTTTTGTAATTATTCACCGTTTGGGCCAAATCTTCCATTTCATCGAGACATTCTTTCATATTAAATCTGAATATGGTGGATGCGAAAGCAATTCTTATCCTAAAGCGTGCAATTTTGTTATGGCGATGACACAAGTGTGCATGTGTACATTGTCTTGTTGAAACAGAATTCCTTTCTTCGCCAATCCACTCGTAATTAATCGTTTCGCCCTTTTCAAGGTGATCAACGTTGATTATGCCGTGTACATTCAACAAAAAACTGTGTCCATGATCTTGTTCGCCGATAAAGTGGCTTTGGCCTTCTTTCATGTCGGTTGGCCACGAAAAACTCACTATTTGGATTGTTTTTTTGGTCTCTGTGAGCTATGATGAATCCCCGTTTCAACGCCAAAAAATCATTCGCATTGCGCTTTAACCTCGCCAAACATTCCTTTGAATTTTTTCAATTACTATTGGTGTGGTGACCTCATATGGACCATCTGGATGTTCTTATTAGAAGAAGCTAGTTTAGCACAATGTACTTAACCTAACGATTCTAATAGGAAAAAAAAGAAGAAAAAATGCCGCTATGATAATCTGTCATTGGGGAATTATTTGAATAAGGCGATTTAGAGGAATTGAAAATTTCATTGTGATCATGTTTTTCTGCTTAAGTAATCGAAATAATTATTCATGGTGGAAATTCCGATCAAAGGAGGTTATACGGGTGTAAAGCTGGAAATAGTTTGCAAGAAAAACGTGCATTCCACCATAATACATTTAATGTTCAACACTTTTACTTGCTCATGTAACTAAGACTTCCGACGCAAATTTTCAATTTGTAACTACGCGAAACGAAGAAACAAAGAAGACTTGTCCTCTATGCAAAATACAAACAACTTCATTAACAAAGGAAGAATGTACATTGTGGAGTTTAAGCACCCTGTATTGTACTCCAACGGATTACGTTACTGTGGTATACCTACTGACCTATAAATATCCAAACGTATCCGATTGTATTCATGTAAAATTCTGTTCGCTTAAAACCTCAAGGTTAATACGCGGTTTTTTGTATGGTTTCACCAATACTCCAATGTTAAAAGGCACAATCTACACCTACGTAACACATACGTAATGTAAGGTGTTACATACATAGTACATAGCTATATTACATTTCGATTTCTGTAATGTATACAATGTTGTTCGAAAGAAATTGGGAAAAAAAAAATTATTTATTAAAAAATTATGAGCTTGTATCTTCTGATGTAGTAAATTCAGCTTTAATCTCATTTGTTTCTGGAGCTGGAAGCACTGAAAAAAACCTATAAAATACACACAACCCCCCTCTAAATCAAGAAATTTAATCAAAAAAAATAATATACATTTTTAAATAATTTGCTTCCTGTGCTGGTTCGAATTATCAAGCTATTACTTATCCCGTTACATTATTTCCAAGTTCCAAGTGAAATTTTAATGGCAACATTTATTCTTCGAACCCCAAGAAAATTTAATGTTCGGCGCATAATCTATGCAATTTATCAAAAGGAACTTGCAGTTTTTCACTGAAATACTGACGCAAAGCGATGCGTATCTCGCGTAAAAAAAGAAAAATGCGGCAACATTTCACGCAAAAAATCCATTTTTCTCTTCGAAATCCCGCGCAACGATCTTTTCGCGAACATTCCGCGAGAAATTCCTCCGCTGCACATATTTGCATACGTCGGGCTTCTTGGGCGAATATGAATGACCGACGACCTACATTTATTTTTACGAGTGAATAACCCGTTCGCGATCCATGTATATTCGTACTTACACGCGTACGAAATGTAATGGAGCACCGAGGCGAGGTGGCGATCCAAGTTTCCATAGGAAAAACGGTCATTTCTATTTTTAAAACGGGCGGAATTCGAGCGGATTACACGCGGCTAATGGATTTGATAGAATTTGCACGGTTTATACGCGCCGGAATCCGTTCCTGTTTGACGTACGATCTAATTTTTTTTTTCGAACAAATGTCTGCCTACATCGTAACACGTTATTTTTTTTTGGCTTGCGTAACGATTGCTAATCGCAATATTGGATTGAATGTCTCGTACACATTGCTGTGTAAAATGTGTAAAAAAATAACTATGGCATCATTTAGCCTAGGTACTAATCGCTTTAAAACGTTTTCGATGAGTTCTTGGGCATCATTACGTCTTTGCACACAAAATATTCTTAGTTGAAGCATATCAGTATAGATAATCGCAAGCATAGTCCGTTTAATCCTTCCTGGTGGCTGATAATGCGCCGTAACTAAACCAAGCGGCAGTGATGGGAACGTAAGTATGCAAGACACATCACCGAGCGGCATTCGTCATCTTTTGCACTCCGAATATCAATTCACTCTGCGCAACAATTTCCTCCATCCAAAAAGAATTGGACTAACTTTTTTTTTGGGTTTCAAAATTACAAGAACTTTAACACAAAAATAGTAACCACCGCATCTCCAAGTAGTATGTGTCGAGATACGTTTTTGGGCTTTGTATAGATAATTTTCATGAAGCAAGATCAGGTTTTTAGGGGCTGGAAAGAAATAGAGTATACCTCAAGCTAAGTCACCAAGTGGTGCTCGCCTGAAGTTTCACCTCTCCCTTTAACATCGTGTCTTCCTCGTCCATACCATCGGCAAAGAGAATCACCCGGATTCTATTCCCTTCACTTGTATATAATCCCATTATTCTGCTTTGTATGGCTCCATTTTAAAATGTATCAACTGTTCGGTGTCTTGCCGCAGCAGTTGATCCGCCTTCGTTGTAGAAGAGGCAACCGAATTAATTTTTTCAATAATGGGAGACTATGCCTAGTTGGGAACGATATTTTTTTGTCTTTTGACGGTAGGATATCGCGTTGGTATTTTTTTTTTTTTTCGTTTTCGGCGTGGGTTTTGGGGTTATCTCGTTGTCAGGAGAAAGGTATTGCAGTGGTAGTGCTTTGGTAGATACGATTCTTCTGATTGATCGTTGATGGTCGGAAAGTTCAACAAATGATATTAGATGACCGGCGAATTAGTAAGAATTCTATAGAAGAATTAGAGATCTTCCTGTACAGCTCCCTTTAAACCATTATATAATGTTTAAAAAATCAGCAATGTTGAATATGATTCCCTGTTTGGGTTTGTCTTGTATATATGGGATTGCTTATTCTTCAACCATACCATTGAGACTTTCTTCTTTTGGAGTTTACCAACGGAGGGATTTATCTCAAAACAAATGTCTTGTCTATGGAAAGTTTTTGATTCAAGTTCATCAGTTGCATTTCATATAGCATTTGTGTTCTCTTCGATTATATAGAAACTTGCCTTATATTAATTAAATTAAATTAAATTAAATTAAATTAAATTAAATTAAATTAAATTAAATTAAACTATATAAAATAACAAGTACACGTGTATACATTAAAAAGTAAATACCAGGAACTATCTTTAAATCACTCGTGGTTAACGGTTTTCCGCAAAAGAAAGCAATATATGTACATAGAAGCAACAGGAAATAAACATCCCGTAAA
>CACRWG010004735.1:0-16289 GCA_902654985.2 Oryctes borbonicus
CTGGCTTGTAGTGCATATAGAAAGTAATTAAACATCATGCGGATTAATCGATTTTTTTTTGTAATTTTATATTGTTGGCAGAAAGTAATTATTTATTATATAACATTGCATTCAAGTCCTTCTATTAAAAGGCGGATGTTCGTGAGTAGTTAAAATAATGACGATGCTTTTTGAATACTTAGGTTGGTGACGGAACAGCAACCCTTATAATTGACAAAGGTTGCTGTCATAAAATGAAACATTTGTCAGCATCATAATCATTAATCGAAAATTAATAATAAATTAATAATAAAATTAAATTAGCGCAACTCGTGTTGAATAAGGTCATTCCTAAAGAGAGGCTGCTACAAGATCTAATGTTCCGCAATACGTCGTTCGCAAGGCATGGCTAGGTCCTAAGAGACCTTAAATTACCGCAGAAGCCTTGCTATTTCGATTTGCAAAAGAAAGCTTGTGATTGAGGTTTGACACATTGCTTCTTGAATAATTTTAATTACACGGTTTTTAAAGAAATCTTTCTATTTCACGCGCATGAACATAAATGCTTTAATTGTACTGTTTAACTGCTTCGTAAATAATGAAAAGAATTCATTCACCTTTCGGAGGTAATTCGCTTCCATTTGCAGGAGCGTTTGTATTTGTTACTGTTTTTAGGTTACGTAAAGGCTACCTACAGTAATTCTCAAATACAAGAATAAATAATAACAATTTAAAATCGGGAGTTAGTTTAAGCCGAATTTGCTTATTTAATTCATGGTAACACATAGTTATGCCTTATAGCATTAATTATAACATCTTTTGTTCGCAGATTTGTCTTTCCTTGGTCATTTTAATGATGCAATCGATGAATTTTATACTGTCTTAAATAAGCTATGCACAAGGCATCCGCTGCACAAGGCATCCGGGTCAACTTACCCGCCGTGGTTTCATGCAACAATAACATCTAATTTGAGGCTTAAGGAATATTACCGTAATAGAACTGGATGAATTTTTTACTGGGAAGATCAGTAAGATTCTAATCTCCGAATAATCTCAACTTCATTTAAGAGAGATTAAGGCATCACTCAAAAAGAATCCGAAAGATTTATTTAACTTCATACGCTTAAAGTAAGGTGTTTTTGGGATTCTGGGTATGGAGTACGGTGGTGAAACACTCGATTCAGCACCTTCGCAACAGTATTTCCCTAAACTCAACCTGCTGGCGCAAATCCTAACATTATAGCCACGCTTTTTAACTTGTCGTTTTCATTGCTTATTGTTACCGCAATGGAGCTAATCAAAATTATGTCAACTTTTCCTCAAAGACCTACCAGGGGCGATGATACGCTAAGTTTCTTGGTACGCGTCTGTAGACTTTCTACTGAGGTTTTGGCGCGTGTTATTAATTTATCAATTCGGTCTTCCATTTTTTCGTGATTTGTGGAAGAAAACCAGGATTAGTCCTGTGTTTAAGGAGGTTGATTCTGTTGATATTGGAAATTACCGCTTTATCTCCATATTATCAAACTTCTCTAAAGCATTCGAATCTTCCATTTAATTAGTTAATCAGTTTATTTCATAACAATTAGACTATCACTGCCAAGCTCAATGTCCAATCCAAGTCACGTTGACGAAATAGTAGCTTTATTGGAAGATGACACGGACGTGAACGAGGAGAAGAGTGACATTGGTTTGGCCTCGTGATGAATATCAAATGGTTCAAGACCCTAATATGTTGGTTTCAGGCTAAGTGAAAGGGTCGTCTCGCTTTAATTCGTGAACCGTTCGAAAATTTGTGTCAGGTAGGCTACAGCGTTGGCGAGAACATTAACTGAAGAAATGGTGCCAAGGTTCCAAGAAAGATGTTTCATCAAGTATGACATAAAATGTTTTGGTCTTGTTGATGCAAAGATGAATTATACGCCGAACAGAGCAGGTTTAGTTTTAGTGATGAAAAGTGAAGAGGAACGTGATTCTCGTGTCCTCGCTCCTCCTCGGAGTGGTATGAACTGGAACCACTCCGAGGAAGACTCTTCCTGAGGTCAAGGTAAATCGCGTGAGAATTAATACTAACCAACGCTTAGCGTTTCGACTCATCAGCATGGAGCGAAGACACGAGAATCACGTTCCTCTTCAGCAAGAATCTTCCTCGGAGTGGTTCCAGTTCATACCACTCCGAGGAAGACTCTTCCTGAAAACGTTGATTCACCAATTAATGGTTGGAGAATTAAATTGACTCAACCTTCAAATGTGGGTGAAAAGCTATCGTCCCATCACTGATGATGTAGAAAATTCGCCCTCTCCACCTCCCAATAGGCATAAGTGGTCAAGCTGCACCACGGAAACGGATTTAAGACGGATGACAAATTATGAATGTAAAAATGTTATTCCGCAATCGCCTTGACTTACGCAAATATGGTCTGTGGAAGGTGCTGTGTTATTTGCCAATGCCCATCTTTTGGCGATCTTCAGGTAAATGACTCCGAATGAGTCACGTCTTTTGAACTCTGCACTGGAATGCTACAACTTTCTACTAATTTCAAGTTCTAATTTATTATTGGGCGATGTATATCCTTCTTATGAGAATCCTCGAATTTGAGTAAATGTGACACCCGAAATCATCGATAAAGATTTCATTTTAGGCAACAGACGAGTGAAAGTGCGCGAGTTAGCTAAAGCCACAGGCATTTCGCATAAGAAATTGCGTTTTGCGCGAGAATTTGCTTGCACCAGAGCAAAAGGGAATTTGCATGCGAATATCTGCCGACAATTTGCTACTGTTTCAGAAGAATGCTTGCAGAAGAAAGTTTAGTTTTTACGTCATTTTGTGACAATGAACGGAACTTGGATACACGACTATATCCTGGAAAAATAAAGTACAAACTACCCTCGTACGAGTCTGTTGTTCATATATCACAAATATCATGAATTAATGTAATTTACAAAATGATTCGCCTCGCTATTGGAAGCCATTGGATAATATAAATTTGAAAGCACTACAATTTGGTCTTTGATGAGTTAGATGACTTTTATACAGTAGTGATTGTTGTGACTTAACAGTGAAATAATTATCGACAAGTAAGAGAATCCACCCAAGATTTATCATGCGCCGGGACATAATGGCGTTGACACTATTCATAGCCTTGGGTATCACCAGGTTACTATCCAGGACCCCACGCCATAAAGAATAAGATCTTATAAATTTGCAGATGGTTAGACCTTGCTACCAAGGCATACTGTTAGGGTGATCGTTGAATATTTATTAAAGAAGAATTGCTTCACAGCCTATTTCTTATGTTTTCGAAATTATCCATTTCAAATGCCGAACTGCGCTTTTTGATTACACGCAACCTCATCGTTTTTGTATAAAATTATTCAATTAACAATACCGACAAAGCCCTCTCCCAGGCCGTAATAATTACAAGCCACTTATGCAACATTAACAAGGTGACTAGAATTAGAATGGCTTCGGATGATCGCGACCGCTGGTCTTCTTCTTCTTCTCATTTAGAAGACCCGTTCTCCTTTCAATTCGATCATAAAATACTACAGCCGTTTATATACATGGATAGATAAATTCAAAGTCGCATCTAACACAGTAATAACGCGTACCTACCAACCTCTACAGATGCCCGCAGAATAGTCGGTCATCGTTGGCGTTATTCTTATTTTTTTTTTACTTGCCTCTCGCGTCATCGCATGTTTATTACCCCATGTTGGCAATGTTGAAATCGCGTATTCTGCTGCTAATTACATTCTTTCTTCGGGCTGGTATTTTGAAATTTACGTTCCAAATAACGCTTTTGAATGTACAATGTTGAACGAGCAAATGATTTACTCGCTATCAATTTGCGAAGAATATTCGGTAGACATATCGGTGCATATTTGAAGGTTTCTACCTCTAAGGCGCAGAAGGACGTCAATTTCTTCTTGGGGAATATCCGTCGTGACCTTTTCGGTCAAGACATACATTACATCAGATGATTTTCGGCAAAGAACCGCTCTCTCTGCGTTAAAAGTAGTTACTCACAATTTAACTTTCAAAAGGAGTCGTTATTTGTTGTATATACAGTATGTCTCGCGATTAAGTGAGTGGAAAAAAATCATTTTTGATTTCTCACTCTTAATAATAAGTGTTGGTTGTCTTAATGGTCGCCGCAAAGAATAAACCATTTTAAACTGCGCTATGAACACGTAAAAAGTAAACAATTAGAGGCAATCTGTTGACAACTTCGTTACGCGCATAGATCTTTAACCTATTGTATACAGGAAGCTACTGTATGTTTGAAGATGCGCAAATACACAAAAACTTCCATCTTTCTCATTTGCCGGACGTGTATAAGCATGAAAAGAGAAATTACGGAATCTTACGACGTCCCAATATGCATTGAAAGTGTCCGCCGAGCATGCAGGATGCTTCTAAAAGAATAGACCTCGACAACTAGCGAGGAATCATTGCTGGCTCTATCTGACCATAGACGACGCGGCGGAAAGAATTAAACGTGCCGCCGATAAAAAGTCTATTTGTCACCCACTTTCACTGCAGTGGAAGTTCCATGTCGAGAACGCCGCTTGGAATACGTTTATGACTGACGGCCTGTGCGACAACAACTAAACGGGCATTAAAGACTTCTTTTCGATTAGATGTATAGCATGATAGAGTCGTACGCTGAATACATATGAGAGGTATTATGGCGATAAAATATAATAGCGCGATAGCGTCATAAAATTCACTTCGTATTCCAAACATGCGTGCGGAATTGCAATGTATGATGTATGTATGCGGCCGTATACAGGTGTAAATACGATAATTTACTGCGTGGTCGTCTGCTAACAATAGCGGGAAAAATGTGTTTTACATCCGTAAATTGGGTGATTAACGACGGTGATGCGTTAAGGGTATTTTAGAAAGTAATGAAAATAATGGTTGAAAATCTTAAAATTTGATGAGATTAACGCTTTGTATTTTTTTGCGCTGAATTATGTTTTGAAGATTATATTTTGCGCTCACTCCCCGCCATTCGAGAAAATCGAGAAGCCACGCTGAGAAAAAAAAAAAGGTCGAACCAATGCATTTTACTTGTTCATAGAACATAAGCAGCAGCGGTAGGTAAATATAAGAAAAGTTTTATAAATCTAAAATGTAATAGGACTGCTTAGAAATTTTACTAGTTTATGGTAAAATATCGTTGCTATGGTGGACGTATTACGGTAAATCTGCTGCGCACTGAGAAAAATGAATGTCTTGAATCAACTATCTAGTGAACCCTCAAATTGTTTCTAGTTGGGTGAATTGACTTTTAGTTATATTCAATACCAGCAGCATCCTTACCGAATATTGCAAAAATGTTAAAATAATTCATTTGTTCCAAGCAAAAACGTAAAATGCGTTGCTAATTTTGCATTGATTCAACCATTTTTTCTTCTCAGCGCAAATATACGAGGAACGAAGCTTGCTAGTTTTGGTAATAGTAATCTTTTGTGCTGGGCTATATAGGTATGTGCCATAGGTAAATAAAAGTAAGACTTACTCGTAGCGCGGACGACAACCGCTCGGTGAACGATAGTTTTGTCGTAAACAATGTACACTGCCGTTCAGAGAAGTACGGTCGGTTGGTAAAAAACATGAAAAGGTTACAGAAACAAACGAAACTAAAAACAAAATGCAATTTTATTGTATGTACAGGTAAAAAAGATAAAAATAAATAAATAAAAAGTTATTCTAGCCTAATATAACATACTGAACATTATTTTGTTTTTTCATCGAAAAAACCTCCTTTGCTGTTAATCAACGCTCGAACTATTTTAGGCATTCTTTCGATAAGTTTTGTTAAAATGGATTGTGGAATATTAATCCATTCATGTTGCAGAATATTCCGTAAATGTTCTTGTGAAGTTGGGCATATTTTTCGGATCCCCCTGTCCAGTTCATCCCACGACAACTCTATCGGGTTCAAATCTGGGCTTTGTGGGGGCCATGTCATTACTTTCAGGGTGTGCTGTTCTTCTTGCTCCTTTAGATAGTTCTTACACACTAATGCAGTGTGTTTTGGGTCGTTGTCATGCTTGAATGTAAAGTTACGGCCTATTATACGCAATCCTGATGGCACTGCATGATTCTGGAGTATTGCCAAATAATTTTCCTTCCTCATTACACCCTGCACTCTGCATAAATCTCCCGTCCCAGCAAAGGAGAAACATCCCCACACTAAGACAGAACTACGCCCTTGCTTCACTGTAGGCACAATGCAGTTCGGGGTCACTTTTCGGTTTTAGATCTTCGGACATAAACTCGTCGATTTTACCCAAAAACCTCAAACTTTGACTCGTCACTCCAAAGCACGTCTTTCCAATCATCTAACGACCAATCTAGAAGAGAACGGGCCTACTGTAGCCGTTTTGCTCTGTTGTCCCGAGGTAATAAGGGTTTTCGAATGGCAATGCGCCCATGAAGGTCCGCTTGTTGAAGTCGACGTTTTACCGTACTCGCCGAAACTTGTTCTTCACGGCCGCAATTGACTTCTCCTGCTATTTGTGGCGCTGTTAATTTTCTATTGCGTTTGCTTAATAATACAGTTCTCAAATTTCAGCTTTTGTTGTTTTCCTAGATGCTCCGGGACGAACACGATTTTCTATAGTTCCAGTTGTCCGATATCGCTTTATGATGTCATTTACTATTGAACTTCTCATATTTATTTTTTCAGCAATTTGTCGCCCCGAATATCCTTCCTCAAACAGCGTAATAATGCGTGAACGTTTTTCTACACTGGTAGGCTTGCCACGTGCCATTTTGAAGTAATTTTCTTAAAACTTTCGCGCAAAAACGACAGATGCGCACCAACACACGTTTAACAGTAAAACGAAGCAAATTTATATCTTTACGCCTGTGATAAATAAACAAGAGTAATACTACGGTATATTTCCTAAATGTATTGTTCGTTAATAATCCCCGAACGACCCGTTTCAGAAGATCGGTACTTCCGAGAAATTCTCGGAATGATAATAAAAGGGACTTTATTGTGGTTGTCGCAATATTTCTACTTTACATAATAATTTATGGCTTTAATCCCTTAGAAAAGAGTGTATGCTTAATATTTTTTTAATTTTATGTATTAATAATTGTATACACTGACAAAATAGACGGCGACCGTCGGTCAGAATAATAGTCAGCCGTCTGCGCTATGCCTAACAAGGGACGATCCCGAACCAGGAAATTTAAAAAATTATGAAGCTTTGAGAACATATATACGAGGCGATTTTTTTTTCTGCGGTTGAAATTAATTTTTGAAAATTGGAAATTTTGTAAAAACTCTAAGGTTGTATCAGTGTCCTATTATTATCTCAAAAACAAACAATTTTTGTCCTAAAATTGTTTCTCTATCTCTTACCGTTAGCAAGTTATGCGTATGCAAGCAGAATGGAAAGTTTCCAGTTTTCAAAAATTTCAACCATTCAGAGTATTTTCCCGCAGAAAAAAGAATGTGTTGTGCATACCTATATATGGTCTACATGATCTCTGGGCTTCAATTTTTTTTCTTTGAATTTCGGTCAACAAAACAAAGCACGATTACGAGCATGCCTTGTAAGTTCTAATTTTTACTGATAACATATCAAGCCACCAGTACATTAAGACCTGTTATTATCATTAATCTTGTTTGCAAACTATCTCATTTCCTGAACGTAAATACGTACACTGAAAAAACGATTTATTTGGCAGTACCAAAATTTGCTTAAAGTTACTAAATAGTAGAGTTAAATATGGGCAAACAAATATTTGATTACCTAAATTAAATTATTTGTTCATCACATTTTAGTTAAATTAATGATATATATGTATTGTTAGCATAACTAAACGAAATATTTAAATTATACAAATATATACCATATTATTTGTTTGTTTGGAGTAAATCTCTTATTTCACATAACAAATTGGTCTCATTAAATTAATTACGTTGATGCAGGTGACTTTAATGATTTTTTTAAGTATAGGTATTACTTTATATAGTTGACTGAACTATATAAATAAATTGCAATAATCATTTGGTTAGTTTAAAAAAATTAAATTATATACTTACGGTAACAATAAGTTTCATTTATGCCAGCTTAATATATTATTAGCATAGATTAATTGACGAAACATCCAACATAAAATAACTTCCAGCCCACATAGTTTGTGAGCTTTATGTTCTCTTACACATAAATAATGCAAATTTTTCTTTTAAACGCTACGTCAATTTATCTATTTGAACTCACCTTACGAATGCGAATGCGAATGCTTCCTACCACGATGTATTAATTTCAGCTTTGAGTATTCGTTTGTTAGTTTGCAATTCCCTGGTTTACTAACAAAATGTAATCGTTGTGTATTAACTTGGTTTTCATTATTCACGTTAAGTTTGTTAATATCTAATTATATTTGACTAGATTTAACCAGGAATAGCAATAAACAAAAGCATTGAAATAATACAATTTATTTAATGAATAGACACGAGTCTGTCTAGTCGCTGCAAAAAAGGAATAATTTCACTTGCCTTTGTCATCTCTACATATCAGGATAAGGTAGATCAGCGGCGACAGGTGACAAATCGAGGTATAGAGGCATCCTTGGGCATTGGCAGAAGTCATTTTACATAGGCGTTTAGTAGTGAAGAAACTTTCGCAGTCGTTGGATTCCGCACAATTTAACCCAAACTCAAAAAATAGCTCGTGTGAGTTGATGCAAAAGAAATGGTTCAAAAATTCAATCGTGGTGCTGCTGCCAATGTATACAGCACTGTAACAGGTAACAAAATCTGGATGTATTCATACGAACCAGAAACAAAACCACAATCTATTGCTTGCGTGTTCCAAAATGAACCAAAACCATCGTTCGCGAAGCGCTTTTTTCTTCCGTAAAACTGGATCTGCTGCTACCCTTGTTAATGAGGTTCGAAAAACAGTAAACGCTGATTAGTACGCGATAATTTCTTTGCCTCAAGTCTTCGATGAAATCAGAAAAAACGGCAGACATCGGCGCACCATCCTTCATAACGTCAACGCCAGATTCTACACAACAGTCGATTATTTAAGGGAGAACAAATTTCGATTTTATTCTTTATTATTGCGTATACAAAAATGTTATACAGAGTACTCCAAAAGCCTCAATAAAAAGAGTTAAAATTTTTTTAAAAGGCTAATGTCTAAATATTCCACTCGAAAACATATTTTACTTCTTATACCTAAATTCGCCCGTTTTCGAATTGTTAAAAAAGTAAAATTAGGTATTTGGATCATTTTACCACGTTATGTACAAGTGCAGTCAGTAGAAACTGCCCACAACAAAACTTTGACGAATTAACTCTAACAATAGACTGAGGAAAGGACAAGGTTTAAAAGCACGTTTCACGTCCTGGGGCCTGTCAGGACGACTTTCACAAATATCTAATAGTATAATATGTAAGATAATGGTGACATTGTACGTTAACACATTGTTATGAGTTTATTGGGTATTAGCCTATCGGCCTTCTTCGTATTGAAGCTGTAAAAGTTATTAATGTATAATGTATATTTTGAAAGTTTAAATGGAATAAAGTATTAAATTACAAATTGCATATCCAATGGAAATTTTATTTTATGTTGCATAAATGTAAATGTTTAGTTCATTATTATTAAAGGTTAATAATTAATAAAAAAAAATAATTCCTCTTATTGTTCCTTAATTAATAAGGCACAATAACAGGAACTAAAAAACGGGCCAAAAAAAGCAAATATAACAGTGTAAATTCAATCAATCAAAAACTATACAAGTTAAATGTTTAAAACCATCTTCTTCTAACTGCCACTTTTTCAGCATTAGAAATTGAAGCTTCATGCCTTTTTAGTTGCTGAAGCATTTATTTTAGCATATTTGAAAAAAAAAACGTGCTTCTCTTTGTTTACATTTTTTTGCCGTCAATTTTATTAAATACACCATCAGAAACACCAGTTCCCTAACTGTTTATTTAAATTTAACTATAATTTTTGTTAGAATAACTATATATTTTGTTGAATTAAATATACGTATTGTAATTCTTCGTATAAATTGTTATTGTTTAAAAAATACACGGGCTTGCTGTACCAACATTTTTCTCTGTGTAGGTTTTATTATGTACTTTTTGAGTGTAATTTCTGGGTTTTGTCCAAAACGACAGCGACAACGACATAGATCAGCACAAAAGTGGTACCCTGCTATAAATCACGGGGTACCGGGTTCGAACCTCGTGCTCGCAACTCTCAAATTAAGGTTTCCATTAATGTATAGATTGCTAAGTAGTGGCCCCAAATAAGATCCCTCTGGAATGTGATAGTCACTATTCTGCAAGTGTAGCCATCCAACTTAAGTAGTTCTAACCTTTTTAGATAATTAGGATTGTGGCCAGACAAACCCAATTTCAGCAATTTATTTTTTTTTACTGTGACCTGCATAGAGAGCATTCTCTCCTGTATTTTGTAGAACTATGGATCTACCAGCTAATTCCATTGAGTAAATTTAGGCTAAGACATAGCAATTCTAGCCTTTCTGAATCAATTGCAACTAATTATATTCACTTCCCTTTCTAATTCAGCAAAATTGACGTAGTCAGTAATAAATTCCATTTGATCAAAATCGCCGGATATTTCATATTTCACTCCGTACAACTTTCCAAAAAGCCGTAATTGTATAGACACACGCAATGAATACCTGCAAAATATTCTCCGCAATTAAAGGAACTCATCATCGTTGGAAACATTCGATTACATCGCTTCCTAAGAAATTTCTTCCTTGCTACAGGCTCAAGTGACCTGAAGCTATGTGATAAAAAAGAAAAATGATAATTTCTTAACTTTTACTTAAGCTACCGCATATTTGTCTGAAGATGCATCGCAATATGGTGTCCTTTTCCCATAAGGTTGGATAGCCTGAGGTCCTGAAAATGCCATAGATGTCGTTATTGCTTCGTGATCAAGTGTCACCTATATGTAGAGGATTTTTCGCGTTTTCACGTAATTCTTAGGAATGTTTTCCTTGGCAACGTATGTACATGCGTCTTGTAAATGAAGTATTTATTTCCTTAAAGTATAAAGGATTGCTTAATGAATGCGTGTAATTTGAGTCTTGTGTCTGTAAATTTTATTTGGACTTTATTGGGTTTATTGAAAAGCAATACAATTGAGATGAATAAGTCTATCTTCTTAAGTGCTAAATGGCGAATATGAAATAACACATCTCAATTGTGTGGGAAGCTCTTAATAAACTTCGCTTAAACCAGAGGGTTTGTTAGAAACACTTGCGAGGAGTCCAGTGTGGAGAAGTTAGGAGAAGATTCAGTGCAGCGTGGTAAGTTTGACGAAATGGTAAACGAAGAAAATAATCTTTTTTAGGCGTTATATTTGTTATCTTCAATAAAAACCTAGCCTAGGTTAGGGATCATATAGCGTGTTTTGTTTTTTTGAAGATTCACCCTTAACTTATAGGTAATTAAGCATTTAACTATTTCTAGCACACAATTAGCAAATTGTTTACATCCCGCGAACAGAAATTCGCACATTTTACAAGGGTGCAATAAATAAAATTCGAATTTTTGCGGTAAGGATTGCGTGTTAATTAGCACCTCTGTGATACTTGTACATATCGATAAAATTCCCTAAAGGCATGGACATAATAAAAAGTACAAAAGCGTTAGTTGTTTTTGTAAATTACAATTTCAAATAATTATCCTTGCACGAACTAAAACAAGGTTCTTATGCTTCTCAGAACATATACATCAGTGATTGATGCTGTAGGTCATTCTGTGGAACACCTCAACAAATCTATATCATTATACAACCAAATGTAATATCATTAATGATATTATATAATTTATTTACTAACTTGAAAATTTAACAAACACCCATTTATAACGTAAAGAGGACTCTGTATACGTTAACTATTATTATTTCTATTTTTTTTTAATTCTTAATCTAATCTTTAACGGCTCGGTGGCCCAGTCCGGTACACTCCTGAGTCACCATTCGCAGTTGGGATACAATTAACTGCGCTTCACCCTTTACGGCGAGGGGATGACAGTAACAAGGCCATGGAACACTTTACACACACTACTTTCTTCACTCACTAAAAAGGCTCCTGAGGTTATGATAAGCTTAAAAAAGCTTATACACCCCGTTGGGCCGTCACTATACTAATCTAATAATTTATTTAAATTAATCGAGTAAGAGGTGATATTTGCATATTTTTTGTAACATAGTGCAGTATTTGTACTTTTTCAATGTTTTAGATCTTTGGTAAAAAAAGAAAAAAAAACTGAAAGCTTTTTTTCCTTAGAATTAATTTATTTTGCAACATCTCGTCGTACCATTTTCGTGCAGTAAAGCCTTGAAAACGTTCCCTGAAAGTGTGGATGAAACGTCGACAGTCGCTACGACAACAACGCGGTTTCAACGCGAAAACCCAGAGTACAGTAAAAAAAGAAGTTTTGAAAGGAAGAAAAAATTGTAGATAGCTTGCGACTAATATTATTATAGATAATGAACGACGAAAAATGTACGACGAAACGTAAAAAAAAAAAATGCATTTACACATATTAACAATATGAAGCACTTAGAAATCTTTATTTAAGTAATAGAAGTATAAATTAAGGTGGTGTGGAAGTCGCAAAAAGTCCTACTTAAAAAATAAGATTTTTCTCGGTTTCTCCAACGTAACCAATTGTAACTTTAATTACCGAAATGTATTTTTCCGGTGGATTCCGGTAGGATTCGAACCTTCGTTTTATCGGGCAGGCGGGCCATCAAAGAATGTGTAGAAATGAACCTCTAGAACGAAGATCTGTGTATTTAGGGAGATTCGGTAATCGGTAGCGCCCCCTGTCCGGCAAAATGGGAAACAAAGGTTTTAATAGCACCGGAATCAAAATTGAAATTTCATTAATCACATCAGAGTAATCAGAGTAAAAAATCAAATCAAAGTAATCAGAGTAAAGAGTAAGTAAAAATTTAAAGTTACGGTTAATGAACATACGTTCATTAGAGTTCTTGACTAACTCTATATTATCAACATTATAATTATTTTCAAGCATATATAGTGCAACACTAGATTTATCGAACCTTCTGGATTTGAAATGGGCCAAATGCTCTTTGTTCCTAACTCTGATCGTTCTTTCTGTCTACCAAATATATACTTGATCACAATTTTTACACGAAATTTCGTAAATTCCAGAAGTCCCTAAGGGGTTTCTCAAGTTATTGTTAGAAGAAAAAACAAGCTTGCGGTCAACTTTAAAAAAGATGTTTTGGAGACCTTTCGCATAATTCAGATAAAAGTGTAATTTAACGTATTGCTCATTACCGTCGTTAATACGTTCAACTCTCAATTTGTTTTTATGTTTTTTAATAATTAGAATGGTGCAGCTTGCTTTGTGCGAAGCAGTCACGTTTTGTGTTAGTTCATCTTGGGTCTCCACGCGAGTTAGTCGAACGTCGTTTGTATAATTCACAGTATGCCGGGCGTACAGAATCGCAAAAGGTGATCATCGTTTGAAAATATAAAAAAGTAGGGAAAGTTGTTCTAAGAAATCACTTATTTGAACATTCACTGGTGTCTTTTTTTTAAGTGTGGTGACGGCTCAACGGGGTGTATAAGTTTTAAATTAAAAAGCATTAAAATTAAAGATACAAAAAACATCATCTGATCCAAAGGCGAGCCAAAGAAATTAAACCAAGAATTTTTTCTGTATCCATTTGATTATTGAACAAAAGTTTTTCTTTAATATTCTTAAGTTAAGTCGACCGGAAACAAGAAGAGAGAGAAACAATTAACTTACATAAAACAAGATTAAAGTCTTTAAATTTACATAATTTAGACTTTCCATATTTTAAAATTTAAAGTTGTAAAGTTCGAACACTTGTTTAGGAGGTCAATATATTAATTAAATTAGTTCTACTTAAGAAGAAGAAGCTTTAAAATTTAACTAGGTTATGTTCTCAAAGTCTAAATTGTTGTAACATTAATAAATAAGCTGAAAATAAATCCTATCTGATGAATTGAAATCTGTAGAACTAAATTTATATTCAGTTGAACGAAGACATTATTTTCGATTATTATAAAATTATTTCGAATGGGTTTGCAATTCATCCAGCTTGAGTATAAACCTCCGGAAAAATAACATACTTATATGTCTTATCTCCTCCATGTATCTGCTAGAAATAACCACATACCTACATTAGCATCTTTAACGCATATTTGAGCGTTAATGCAAATACCTACGTCTTTACTATACCACAACACAATCTCTCCATTACGTAAACGATTAATATTATTGTGTATACAAGTTAGAAGATAAATTCGAACATTACGTAATGATTACACGCTGAACAAACGCTATTCCTCGAGTGCGGAATCCGCAAGGCGTCTCTCGAAACGCGGTCTATTTTAGAGCGAACATCTTATAATGATTACCCGTAATGGTAAGATAAATTGAACTAGCTGGTGCACACAGACTTCCATCAATAAATCGACGGGTTATTGCGTTGTGTTCGACGGCTGGATGTTATACTTACTTATTTATTTATTCTATTCGGCATGGGAGGATAGAAGATGTAGGAAATGTGGATCAAGGCGAAAGATGCTAGGTAGCATTTTAATGGTCAATTTTTTTGAAATTGTTTTATGTAAAGCAGTTTGTATCTGCAATGAGGTAAAGGAGGATCCATTACGGTTTAGGGGGTTTTTATAACTGGTACGCCGTATTTATTTTTTAAATGGAACTTAGTAAATTATTATTTAGTTGCGGAATTTCTTTTTGGTCAAATCCGGCGGCCGTGCTGGCATACTCTGATCTTTTTAATTAAGTTGCCATGGTGCTTGGCTCAATTTGAATTGGGTTTCTGCTATCAGTTCAGGAATTGCTTATGGTTTGTTAGCATAGACTGTGGAAGCAACAAAACCTCAGAGAAAAAATTGGCATAGCGTCAAGACCCAAGGTCTCGACGGCCAGTTAGCATTTTTGGAGATTTCACGACCAAGAATAAATTATCATAATAAATCGATGGTTTTTCTCCCAGCATGGCGGCATTCCTTTGTGGTCCATATCGTTCAATTAATCCCGCAAAAGTTTGACGTTACAACATGATATCGCACTCCACTTACAGTTATTCTCAAAAATGAACAGTGCAATTATACCTCCAACCCATAACCAGCATCAAACAGTTGCTTTTTTTATGGGCGCATCAGTTTTTTATGAATAGCTCAACGATTGTCATTGATTTGAATTCTGAATTCTGTATTATCAAAAATTCGACGAGCTTTTCGGACAGGCTCCGCAAGACTTTCGCCAAATTTGTAAAGTGATTGATTTTTATAATCTCAATGACAAACAACAAACAAAATCAAACAAACAAATATCAAACATTGCCAAATTAAACATAAAAAGGGTCCATAGTGTACCATCTGTAGCATGGTAAATCTTATTCATCTTTGGGTTTGATGGTTTGCTACATGAAGATACTTATTCACCTTAATATATGAATACAGGGTGAGTCAGTAGTGGCTCCCTAGCCCTCGGATATGTGTTCTATTATTAAAAATAAGATAAAAATTGAGAAATCTAAAATCCCGAAAGCGAAGCCGTTCTCGGGTAGAATTGACTACCGAAAGCTTTATAAGTATTTTTAAGTTGAAAATGTTAGGGTATAAGGGCTAACAGAGAACACGTCGATATTATAAGAGTTTTAGGCGCTTATAATGATAATACAAGTGCTGTCGGGCGTTTTTAACGGAGAACGGCCTTCCAAATCGTCGCAAAAGAGTCCAAAATGTAGTAACATATGCTAACAACTTACATGGCAACAGGAGGAACAGTTATTGCAAGATGTTGAGAATAATCGTACCACCAGTGTCGAGAAATAGGCGTCACGCCCAATTCTTTGTTCATAGATGTCTTATCACTTACAGGTTATTCAAATGCTGCTTCTGAGAATAAAATGTTTGCACATGGGAATTACACAAAATTCAGAGCAATCCTGACTTTTCCCATAATGCTTCGTCTACCGACCAACAAACTTTTTTATCGTTATAAGAATCCTCATAATTTACATCGGCAGAATGAGCAAAGATGAATGTTTGGATAGGCACTTTGAGAAAAATGATCATCGGTCCATATTTTTTGATTGGGGTAGACCAACAGCGTGGCCACCCCGATTTCCCGACTCCGATAGATTTTTTTGTCTGTAGAAATAGACAAAAGGAAAGGTTTATTTTACTGTACCTGTCGAAGTGGATGATGTTATTGCCCGGATTCACGAAGGAATCTGCTATC
>CACRWG010004736.1:0-16289 GCA_902654985.2 Oryctes borbonicus
CTGGCTTGTAGTGCATATAGAAAGTAATTAAACATCATGCGGATTAATCGATTTTTTTTTGTAATTTTATATTGTTGGCAGAAAGTAATTATTTATTATATAACATTGCATTCAAGTCCTTCTATTAAAAGGCGGATGTTCGTGAGTAGTTAAAATAATGACGATGCTTTTTGAATACTTAGGTTGGTGACGGAACAGCAACCCTTATAATTGACAAAGGTTGCTGTCATAAAATGAAACATTTGTCAGCATCATAATCATTAATCGAAAATTAATAATAAATTAATAATAAAATTAAATTAGCGCAACTCGTGTTGAATAAGGTCATTCCTAAAGAGAGGCTGCTACAAGATCTAATGTTCCGCAATACGTCGTTCGCAAGGCATGGCTAGGTCCTAAGAGACCTTAAATTACCGCAGAAGCCTTGCTATTTCGATTTGCAAAAGAAAGCTTGTGATTGAGGTTTGACACATTGCTTCTTGAATAATTTTAATTACACGGTTTTTAAAGAAATCTTTCTATTTCACGCGCATGAACATAAATGCTTTAATTGTACTGTTTAACTGCTTCGTAAATAATGAAAAGAATTCATTCACCTTTCGGAGGTAATTCGCTTCCATTTGCAGGAGCGTTTGTATTTGTTACTGTTTTTAGGTTACGTAAAGGCTACCTACAGTAATTCTCAAATACAAGAATAAATAATAACAATTTAAAATCGGGAGTTAGTTTAAGCCGAATTTGCTTATTTAATTCATGGTAACACATAGTTATGCCTTATAGCATTAATTATAACATCTTTTGTTCGCAGATTTGTCTTTCCTTGGTCATTTTAATGATGCAATCGATGAATTTTATACTGTCTTAAATAAGCTATGCACAAGGCATCCGCTGCACAAGGCATCCGGGTCAACTTACCCGCCGTGGTTTCATGCAACAATAACATCTAATTTGAGGCTTAAGGAATATTACCGTAATAGAACTGGATGAATTTTTTACTGGGAAGATCAGTAAGATTCTAATCTCCGAATAATCTCAACTTCATTTAAGAGAGATTAAGGCATCACTCAAAAAGAATCCGAAAGATTTATTTAACTTCATACGCTTAAAGTAAGGTGTTTTTGGGATTCTGGGTATGGAGTACGGTGGTGAAACACTCGATTCAGCACCTTCGCAACAGTATTTCCCTAAACTCAACCTGCTGGCGCAAATCCTAACATTATAGCCACGCTTTTTAACTTGTCGTTTTCATTGCTTATTGTTACCGCAATGGAGCTAATCAAAATTATGTCAACTTTTCCTCAAAGACCTACCAGGGGCGATGATACGCTAAGTTTCTTGGTACGCGTCTGTAGACTTTCTACTGAGGTTTTGGCGCGTGTTATTAATTTATCAATTCGGTCTTCCATTTTTTCGTGATTTGTGGAAGAAAACCAGGATTAGTCCTGTGTTTAAGGAGGTTGATTCTGTTGATATTGGAAATTACCGCTTTATCTCCATATTATCAAACTTCTCTAAAGCATTCGAATCTTCCATTTAATTAGTTAATCAGTTTATTTCATAACAATTAGACTATCACTGCCAAGCTCAATGTCCAATCCAAGTCACGTTGACGAAATAGTAGCTTTATTGGAAGATGACACGGACGTGAACGAGGAGAAGAGTGACATTGGTTTGGCCTCGTGATGAATATCAAATGGTTCAAGACCCTAATATGTTGGTTTCAGGCTAAGTGAAAGGGTCGTCTCGCTTTAATTCGTGAACCGTTCGAAAATTTGTGTCAGGTAGGCTACAGCGTTGGCGAGAACATTAACTGAAGAAATGGTGCCAAGGTTCCAAGAAAGATGTTTCATCAAGTATGACATAAAATGTTTTGGTCTTGTTGATGCAAAGATGAATTATACGCCGAACAGAGCAGGTTTAGTTTTAGTGATGAAAAGTGAAGAGGAACGTGATTCTCGTGTCCTCGCTCCTCCTCGGAGTGGTATGAACTGGAACCACTCCGAGGAAGACTCTTCCTGAGGTCAAGGTAAATCGCGTGAGAATTAATACTAACCAACGCTTAGCGTTTCGACTCATCAGCATGGAGCGAAGACACGAGAATCACGTTCCTCTTCAGCAAGAATCTTCCTCGGAGTGGTTCCAGTTCATACCACTCCGAGGAAGACTCTTCCTGAAAACGTTGATTCACCAATTAATGGTTGGAGAATTAAATTGACTCAACCTTCAAATGTGGGTGAAAAGCTATCGTCCCATCACTGATGATGTAGAAAATTCGCCCTCTCCACCTCCCAATAGGCATAAGTGGTCAAGCTGCACCACGGAAACGGATTTAAGACGGATGACAAATTATGAATGTAAAAATGTTATTCCGCAATCGCCTTGACTTACGCAAATATGGTCTGTGGAAGGTGCTGTGTTATTTGCCAATGCCCATCTTTTGGCGATCTTCAGGTAAATGACTCCGAATGAGTCACGTCTTTTGAACTCTGCACTGGAATGCTACAACTTTCTACTAATTTCAAGTTCTAATTTATTATTGGGCGATGTATATCCTTCTTATGAGAATCCTCGAATTTGAGTAAATGTGACACCCGAAATCATCGATAAAGATTTCATTTTAGGCAACAGACGAGTGAAAGTGCGCGAGTTAGCTAAAGCCACAGGCATTTCGCATAAGAAATTGCGTTTTGCGCGAGAATTTGCTTGCACCAGAGCAAAAGGGAATTTGCATGCGAATATCTGCCGACAATTTGCTACTGTTTCAGAAGAATGCTTGCAGAAGAAAGTTTAGTTTTTACGTCATTTTGTGACAATGAACGGAACTTGGATACACGACTATATCCTGGAAAAATAAAGTACAAACTACCCTCGTACGAGTCTGTTGTTCATATATCACAAATATCATGAATTAATGTAATTTACAAAATGATTCGCCTCGCTATTGGAAGCCATTGGATAATATAAATTTGAAAGCACTACAATTTGGTCTTTGATGAGTTAGATGACTTTTATACAGTAGTGATTGTTGTGACTTAACAGTGAAATAATTATCGACAAGTAAGAGAATCCACCCAAGATTTATCATGCGCCGGGACATAATGGCGTTGACACTATTCATAGCCTTGGGTATCACCAGGTTACTATCCAGGACCCCACGCCATAAAGAATAAGATCTTATAAATTTGCAGATGGTTAGACCTTGCTACCAAGGCATACTGTTAGGGTGATCGTTGAATATTTATTAAAGAAGAATTGCTTCACAGCCTATTTCTTATGTTTTCGAAATTATCCATTTCAAATGCCGAACTGCGCTTTTTGATTACACGCAACCTCATCGTTTTTGTATAAAATTATTCAATTAACAATACCGACAAAGCCCTCTCCCAGGCCGTAATAATTACAAGCCACTTATGCAACATTAACAAGGTGACTAGAATTAGAATGGCTTCGGATGATCGCGACCGCTGGTCTTCTTCTTCTTCTCATTTAGAAGACCCGTTCTCCTTTCAATTCGATCATAAAATACTACAGCCGTTTATATACATGGATAGATAAATTCAAAGTCGCATCTAACACAGTAATAACGCGTACCTACCAACCTCTACAGATGCCCGCAGAATAGTCGGTCATCGTTGGCGTTATTCTTATTTTTTTTTTACTTGCCTCTCGCGTCATCGCATGTTTATTACCCCATGTTGGCAATGTTGAAATCGCGTATTCTGCTGCTAATTACATTCTTTCTTCGGGCTGGTATTTTGAAATTTACGTTCCAAATAACGCTTTTGAATGTACAATGTTGAACGAGCAAATGATTTACTCGCTATCAATTTGCGAAGAATATTCGGTAGACATATCGGTGCATATTTGAAGGTTTCTACCTCTAAGGCGCAGAAGGACGTCAATTTCTTCTTGGGGAATATCCGTCGTGACCTTTTCGGTCAAGACATACATTACATCAGATGATTTTCGGCAAAGAACCGCTCTCTCTGCGTTAAAAGTAGTTACTCACAATTTAACTTTCAAAAGGAGTCGTTATTTGTTGTATATACAGTATGTCTCGCGATTAAGTGAGTGGAAAAAAATCATTTTTGATTTCTCACTCTTAATAATAAGTGTTGGTTGTCTTAATGGTCGCCGCAAAGAATAAACCATTTTAAACTGCGCTATGAACACGTAAAAAGTAAACAATTAGAGGCAATCTGTTGACAACTTCGTTACGCGCATAGATCTTTAACCTATTGTATACAGGAAGCTACTGTATGTTTGAAGATGCGCAAATACACAAAAACTTCCATCTTTCTCATTTGCCGGACGTGTATAAGCATGAAAAGAGAAATTACGGAATCTTACGACGTCCCAATATGCATTGAAAGTGTCCGCCGAGCATGCAGGATGCTTCTAAAAGAATAGACCTCGACAACTAGCGAGGAATCATTGCTGGCTCTATCTGACCATAGACGACGCGGCGGAAAGAATTAAACGTGCCGCCGATAAAAAGTCTATTTGTCACCCACTTTCACTGCAGTGGAAGTTCCATGTCGAGAACGCCGCTTGGAATACGTTTATGACTGACGGCCTGTGCGACAACAACTAAACGGGCATTAAAGACTTCTTTTCGATTAGATGTATAGCATGATAGAGTCGTACGCTGAATACATATGAGAGGTATTATGGCGATAAAATATAATAGCGCGATAGCGTCATAAAATTCACTTCGTATTCCAAACATGCGTGCGGAATTGCAATGTATGATGTATGTATGCGGCCGTATACAGGTGTAAATACGATAATTTACTGCGTGGTCGTCTGCTAACAATAGCGGGAAAAATGTGTTTTACATCCGTAAATTGGGTGATTAACGACGGTGATGCGTTAAGGGTATTTTAGAAAGTAATGAAAATAATGGTTGAAAATCTTAAAATTTGATGAGATTAACGCTTTGTATTTTTTTGCGCTGAATTATGTTTTGAAGATTATATTTTGCGCTCACTCCCCGCCATTCGAGAAAATCGAGAAGCCACGCTGAGAAAAAAAAAAAGGTCGAACCAATGCATTTTACTTGTTCATAGAACATAAGCAGCAGCGGTAGGTAAATATAAGAAAAGTTTTATAAATCTAAAATGTAATAGGACTGCTTAGAAATTTTACTAGTTTATGGTAAAATATCGTTGCTATGGTGGACGTATTACGGTAAATCTGCTGCGCACTGAGAAAAATGAATGTCTTGAATCAACTATCTAGTGAACCCTCAAATTGTTTCTAGTTGGGTGAATTGACTTTTAGTTATATTCAATACCAGCAGCATCCTTACCGAATATTGCAAAAATGTTAAAATAATTCATTTGTTCCAAGCAAAAACGTAAAATGCGTTGCTAATTTTGCATTGATTCAACCATTTTTTCTTCTCAGCGCAAATATACGAGGAACGAAGCTTGCTAGTTTTGGTAATAGTAATCTTTTGTGCTGGGCTATATAGGTATGTGCCATAGGTAAATAAAAGTAAGACTTACTCGTAGCGCGGACGACAACCGCTCGGTGAACGATAGTTTTGTCGTAAACAATGTACACTGCCGTTCAGAGAAGTACGGTCGGTTGGTAAAAAACATGAAAAGGTTACAGAAACAAACGAAACTAAAAACAAAATGCAATTTTATTGTATGTACAGGTAAAAAAGATAAAAATAAATAAATAAAAAGTTATTCTAGCCTAATATAACATACTGAACATTATTTTGTTTTTTCATCGAAAAAACCTCCTTTGCTGTTAATCAACGCTCGAACTATTTTAGGCATTCTTTCGATAAGTTTTGTTAAAATGGATTGTGGAATATTAATCCATTCATGTTGCAGAATATTCCGTAAATGTTCTTGTGAAGTTGGGCATATTTTTCGGATCCCCCTGTCCAGTTCATCCCACGACAACTCTATCGGGTTCAAATCTGGGCTTTGTGGGGGCCATGTCATTACTTTCAGGGTGTGCTGTTCTTCTTGCTCCTTTAGATAGTTCTTACACACTAATGCAGTGTGTTTTGGGTCGTTGTCATGCTTGAATGTAAAGTTACGGCCTATTATACGCAATCCTGATGGCACTGCATGATTCTGGAGTATTGCCAAATAATTTTCCTTCCTCATTACACCCTGCACTCTGCATAAATCT
Organism: Oryctes borbonicus; assembly: GCA_902654985.2. NCBI lineage: Eukaryota > Metazoa > Arthropoda > Insecta > Coleoptera > Scarabaeidae > Oryctes > Oryctes borbonicus. The sequence goes on from CACRWG010004736.1 coordinate 6,157, forward strand.
CCCGTCCCAGCAAAGGAGAAACATCCCCACACTAAGACAGAACTACGCCCTTGCTTCACTGTAGGCACAATGCAGTTCGGGGTCACTTTTCGGTTTTAGATCTTCGGACATAAACTCGTCGATTTTACCCAAAAACCTCAAACTTTGACTCGTCACTCCAAAGCACGTCTTTCCAATCATCTAACGACCAATCTAGATGAGAACGGGCCCACTGTAGCCGTTTCGCTCTGTCGCCCCGACGTAATAAGGGTTTTCGAATGGCAATGCGCCCATGAAGGTCCGCTTGTTGAAGTCGACGTTTTACCGTACTCGCCGAAACTTGTTCTTCACGGCCGCAATTGACTTCTCCTGCTATTTGTGGCGCTGTTAATTTTCTATTGCGTTTGCTTAATAATACAGTTCTCAAATTTCAGCTTTTGTTGTTTTCCTAGATGCTCCGGGACGAACACGATTTTCTATAGTTCCAGTTGTCCGATATCGCTTTATGATGTCATTTACTATTGAACTTCTCATATTTATTTTTTCAGCAATTTGTCGCCCCGAATATCCTTCCTCAAACAGCGTAATAATGCGTGAACGTTTTTCTACACTGGTAGGCTTGCCACGTGCCATTTTGAAGTAATTTTCTTAAAACTTTCGCGCAAAAACGACAGATGCGCACCAACACACGTTTAACAGTAAAACGAAGCAAATTTATATCTTTACGCCTGTGATAAATAAACAAGAGTAATACTACGGTATATTTCCTAAATGTATTGTTCGTTAATAATCCCCGAACGACCCGTTTCAGAAGATCGGTACTTCCGAGAAATTCTCGGAATGATAATAAAAGGGACTTTATTGTGGTTGTCGCAATATTTCTACTTTACATAATAATTTATGGCTTTAATCCCTTAGAAAAGAGTGTATGCTTAATATTTTTTTAATTTTATGTATTAATAATTGTATACACTGACAAAATAGACGGCGACCGTCGGTCAGAATAATAGTCAGCCGTCTGCGCTATGCCTAACAAGGGACGATCCCGAACCAGGAAATTTAAAAAATTATGAAGCTTTGAGAACATATATACGAGGCGATTTTTTTTTCTGCGGTTGAAATTAATTTTTGAAAATTGGAAATTTTGTAAAAACTCTAAGGTTGTATCAGTGTCCTATTATTATCTCAAAAACAAACAATTTTTGTCCTAAAATTGTTTCTCTATCTCTTACCGTTAGCAAGTTATGCGTATGCAAGCAGAATGGAAAGTTTCCAGTTTTCAAAAATTTCAACCATTCAGAGTATTTTCCCGCAGAAAAAAGAATGTGTTGTGCATACCTATATATGGTCTACATGATCTCTGGGCTTCAATTTTTTTTCTTTGAATTTCGGTCAACAAAACAAAGCACGATTACGAGCATGCCTTGTAAGTTCTAATTTTTACTGATAACATATCAAGCCACCAGTACATTAAGACCTGTTATTATCATTAATCTTGTTTGCAAACTATCTCATTTCCTGAACGTAAATACGTACACTGAAAAAACGATTTATTTGGCAGTACCAAAATTTGCTTAAAGTTACTAAATAGTAGAGTTAAATATGGGCAAACAAATATTTGATTACCTAAATTAAATTATTTGTTCATCACATTTTAGTTAAATTAATGATATATATGTATTGTTAGCATAACTAAACGAAATATTTAAATTATACAAATATATACCATATTATTTGTTTGTTTGGAGTAAATCTCTTATTTCACATAACAAATTGGTCTCATTAAATTAATTACGTTGATGCAGGTGACTTTAATGATTTTTTTAAGTATAGGTATTACTTTATATAGTTGACTGAACTATATAAATAAATTGCAATAATCATTTGGTTAGTTTAAAAAAATTAAATTATATACTTACGGTAACAATAAGTTTCATTTATGCCAGCTTAATATATTATTAGCATAGATTAATTGACGAAACATCCAACATAAAATAACTTCCAGCCCACATAGTTTGTGAGCTTTATGTTCTCTTACACATAAATAATGCAAATTTTTCTTTTAAACGCTACGTCAATTTATCTATTTGAACTCACCTTACGAATGCGAATGCGAATGCTTCCTACCACGATGTATTAATTTCAGCTTTGAGTATTCGTTTGTTAGTTTGCAATTCCCTGGTTTACTAACAAAATGTAATCGTTGTGTATTAACTTGGTTTTCATTATTCACGTTAAGTTTGTTAATATCTAATTATATTTGACTAGATTTAACCAGGAATAGCAATAAACAAAAGCATTGAAATAATACAATTTATTTAATGAATAGACACGAGTCTGTCTAGTCGCTGCAAAAAAGGAATAATTTCACTTGCCTTTGTCATCTCTACATATCAGGATAAGGTAGATCAGCGGCGACAGGTGACAAATCGAGGTATAGAGGCATCCTTGGGCATTGGCAGAAGTCATTTTACATAGGCGTTTAGTAGTGAAGAAACTTTCGCAGTCGTTGGATTCCGCACAATTTAACCCAAACTCAAAAAATAGCTCGTGTGAGTTGATGCAAAAGAAATGGTTCAAAAATTCAATCGTGGTGCTGCTGCCAATGTATACAGCACTGTAACAGGTAACAAAATCTGGATGTATTCATACGAACCAGAAACAAAACCACAATCTATTGCTTGCGTGTTCCAAAATGAACCAAAACCATCGTTCGCGAAGCGCTTTTTTCTTCCGTAAAACTGGATCTGCTGCTACCCTTGTTAATGAGGTTCGAAAAACAGTAAACGCTGATTAGTACGCGATAATTTCTTTGCCTCAAGTCTTCGATGAAATCAGAAAAAACGGCAGACATCGGCGCACCATCCTTCATAACGTCAACGCCAGATTCTACACAACAGTCGATTATTTAAGGGAGAACAAATTTCGATTTTATTCTTTATTATTGCGTATACAAAAATGTTATACAGAGTACTCCAAAAGCCTCAATAAAAAGAGTTAAAATTTTTTTAAAAGGCTAATGTCTAAATATTCCACTCGAAAACATATTTTACTTCTTATACCTAAATTCGCCCGTTTTCGAATTGTTAAAAAAGTAAAATTAGGTATTTGGATCATTTTACCACGTTATGTACAAGTGCAGTCAGTAGAAACTGCCCACAACAAAACTTTGACGAATTAACTCTAACAATAGACTGAGGAAAGGACAAGGTTTAAAAGCACGTTTCACGTCCTGGGGCCTGTCAGGACGACTTTCACAAATATCTAATAGTATAATATGTAAGATAATGGTGACATTGTACGTTAACACATTGTTATGAGTTTATTGGGTATTAGCCTATCGGCCTTCTTCGTATTGAAGCTGTAAAAGTTATTAATGTATAATGTATATTTTGAAAGTTTAAATGGAATAAAGTATTAAATTACAAATTGCATATCCAATGGAAATTTTATTTTATGTTGCATAAATGTAAATGTTTAGTTCATTATTATTAAAGGTTAATAATTAATAAAAAAAAATAATTCCTCTTATTGTTCCTTAATTAATAAGGCACAATAACAGGAACTAAAAAACGGGCCAAAAAAAGCAAATATAACAGTGTAAATTCAATCAATCAAAAACTATACAAGTTAAATGTTTAAAACCATCTTCTTCTAACTGCCACTTTTTCAGCATTAGAAATTGAAGCTTCATGCCTTTTTAGTTGCTGAAGCATTTATTTTAGCATATTTGAAAAAAAAAACGTGCTTCTCTTTGTTTACATTTTTTTGCCGTCAATTTTATTAAATACACCATCAGAAACACCAGTTCCCTAACTGTTTATTTAAATTTAACTATAATTTTTGTTAGAATAACTATATATTTTGTTGAATTAAATATACGTATTGTAATTCTTCGTATAAATTGTTATTGTTTAAAAAATACACGGGCTTGCTGTACCAACATTTTTCTCTGTGTAGGTTTTATTATGTACTTTTTGAGTGTAATTTCTGGGTTTTGTCCAAAACGACAGCGACAACGACATAGATCAGCACAAAAGTGGTACCCTGCTATAAATCACGGGGTACCGGGTTCGAACCTCGTGCTCGCAACTCTCAAATTAAGGTTTCCATTAATGTATAGATTGCTAAGTAGTGGCCCCAAATAAGATCCCTCTGGAATGTGATAGTCACTATTCTGCAAGTGTAGCCATCCAACTTAAGTAGTTCTAACCTTTTTAGATAATTAGGATTGTGGCCAGACAAACCCAATTTCAGCAATTTATTTTTTTTTACTGTGACCTGCATAGAGAGCATTCTCTCCTGTATTTTGTAGAACTATGGATCTACCAGCTAATTCCATTGAGTAAATTTAGGCTAAGACATAGCAATTCTAGCCTTTCTGAATCAATTGCAACTAATTATATTCACTTCCCTTTCTAATTCAGCAAAATTGACGTAGTCAGTAATAAATTCCATTTGATCAAAATCGCCGGATATTTCATATTTCACTCCGTACAACTTTCCAAAAAGCCGTAATTGTATAGACACACGCAATGAATACCTGCAAAATATTCTCCGCAATTAAAGGAACTCATCATCGTTGGAAACATTCGATTACATCGCTTCCTAAGAAATTTCTTCCTTGCTACAGGCTCAAGTGACCTGAAGCTATGTGATAAAAAAGAAAAATGATAATTTCTTAACTTTTACTTAAGCTACCGCATATTTGTCTGAAGATGCATCGCAATATGGTGTCCTTTTCCCATAAGGTTGGATAGCCTGAGGTCCTGAAAATGCCATAGATGTCGTTATTGCTTCGTGATCAAGTGTCACCTATATGTAGAGGATTTTTCGCGTTTTCACGTAATTCTTAGGAATGTTTTCCTTGGCAACGTATGTACATGCGTCTTGTAAATGAAGTATTTATTTCCTTAAAGTATAAAGGATTGCTTAATGAATGCGTGTAATTTGAGTCTTGTGTCTGTAAATTTTATTTGGACTTTATTGGGTTTATTGAAAAGCAATACAATTGAGATGAATAAGTCTATCTTCTTAAGTGCTAAATGGCGAATATGAAATAACACATCTCAATTGTGTGGGAAGCTCTTAATAAACTTCGCTTAAACCAGAGGGTTTGTTAGAAACACTTGCGAGGAGTCCAGTGTGGAGAAGTTAGGAGAAGATTCAGTGCAGCGTGGTAAGTTTGACGAAATGGTAAACGAAGAAAATAATCTTTTTTAGGCGTTATATTTGTTATCTTCAATAAAAACCTAGCCTAGGTTAGGGATCATATAGCGTGTTTTGTTTTTTTGAAGATTCACCCTTAACTTATAGGTAATTAAGCATTTAACTATTTCTAGCACACAATTAGCAAATTGTTTACATCCCGCGAACAGAAATTCGCACATTTTACAAGGGTGCAATAAATAAAATTCGAATTTTTGCGGTAAGGATTGCGTGTTAATTAGCACCTCTGTGATACTTGTACATATCGATAAAATTCCCTAAAGGCATGGACATAATAAAAAGTACAAAAGCGTTAGTTGTTTTTGTAAATTACAATTTCAAATAATTATCCTTGCACGAACTAAAACAAGGTTCTTATGCTTCTCAGAACATATACATCAGTGATTGATGCTGTAGGTCATTCTGTGGAACACCTCAACAAATCTATATCATTATACAACCAAATGTAATATCATTAATGATATTATATAATTTATTTACTAACTTGAAAATTTAACAAACACCCATTTATAACGTAAAGAGGACTCTGTATACGTTAACTATTATTATTTCTATTTTTTTTTAATTCTTAATCTAATCTTTAACGGCTCGGTGGCCCAGTCCGGTACACTCCTGAGTCACCATTCGCAGTTGGGATACAATTAACTGCGCTTCACCCTTTACGGCGAGGGGATGACAGTAACAAGGCCATGGAACACTTTACACACACTACTTTCTTCACTCACTAAAAAGGCTCCTGAGGTTATGATAAGCTTAAAAAAGCTTATACACCCCGTTGGGCCGTCACTATACTAATCTAATAATTTATTTAAATTAATCGAGTAAGAGGTGATATTTGCATATTTTTTGTAACATAGTGCAGTATTTGTACTTTTTCAATGTTTTAGATCTTTGGTAAAAAAAGAAAAAAAAACTGAAAGCTTTTTTTCCTTAGAATTAATTTATTTTGCAACATCTCGTCGTACCATTTTCGTGCAGTAAAGCCTTGAAAACGTTCCCTGAAAGTGTGGATGAAACGTCGACAGTCGCTACGACAACAACGCGGTTTCAACGCGAAAACCCAGAGTACAGTAAAAAAAGAAGTTTTGAAAGGAAGAAAAAATTGTAGATAGCTTGCGACTAATATTATTATAGATAATGAACGACGAAAAATGTACGACGAAACGTAAAAAAAAAAAATGCATTTACACATATTAACAATATGAAGCACTTAGAAATCTTTATTTAAGTAATAGAAGTATAAATTAAGGTGGTGTGGAAGTCGCAAAAAGTCCTACTTAAAAAATAAGATTTTTCTCGGTTTCTCCAACGTAACCAATTGTAACTTTAATTACCGAAATGTATTTTTCCGGTGGATTCCGGTAGGATTCGAACCTTCGTTTTATCGGGCAGGCGGGCCATCAAAGAATGTGTAGAAATGAACCTCTAGAACGAAGATCTGTGTATTTAGGGAGATTCGGTAATCGGTAGCGCCCCCTGTCCGGCAAAATGGGAAACAAAGGTTTTAATAGCACCGGAATCAAAATTGAAATTTCATTAATCACATCAGAGTAATCAGAGTAAAAAATCAAATCAAAGTAATCAGAGTAAAGAGTAAGTAAAAATTTAAAGTTACGGTTAATGAACATACGTTCATTAGAGTTCTTGACTAACTCTATATTATCAACATTATAATTATTTTCAAGCATATATAGTGCAACACTAGATTTATCGAACCTTCTGGATTTGAAATGGGCCAAATGCTCTTTGTTCCTAACTCTGATCGTTCTTTCTGTCTACCAAATATATACTTGATCACAATTTTTACACGAAATTTCGTAAATTCCAGAAGTCCCTAAGGGGTTTCTCAAGTTATTGTTAGAAGAAAAAACAAGCTTGCGGTCAACTTTAAAAAAGATGTTTTGGAGACCTTTCGCATAATTCAGATAAAAGTGTAATTTAACGTATTGCTCATTACCGTCGTTAATACGTTCAACTCTCAATTTGTTTTTATGTTTTTTAATAATTAGAATGGTGCAGCTTGCTTTGTGCGAAGCAGTCACGTTTTGTGTTAGTTCATCTTGGGTCTCCACGCGAGTTAGTCGAACGTCGTTTGTATAATTCACAGTATGCCGGGCGTACAGAATCGCAAAAGGTGATCATCGTTTGAAAATATAAAAAAGTAGGGAAAGTTGTTCTAAGAAATCACTTATTTGAACATTCACTGGTGTCTTTTTTTTAAGTGTGGTGACGGCTCAACGGGGTGTATAAGTTTTAAATTAAAAAGCATTAAAATTAAAGATACAAAAAACATCATCTGATCCAAAGGCGAGCCAAAGAAATTAAACCAAGAATTTTTTCTGTATCCATTTGATTATTGAACAAAAGTTTTTCTTTAATATTCTTAAGTTAAGTCGACCGGAAACAAGAAGAGAGAGAAACAATTAACTTACATAAAACAAGATTAAAGTCTTTAAATTTACATAATTTAGACTTTCCATATTTTAAAATTTAAAGTTGTAAAGTTCGAACACTTGTTTAGGAGGTCAATATATTAATTAAATTAGTTCTACTTAAGAAGAAGAAGCTTTAAAATTTAACTAGGTTATGTTCTCAAAGTCTAAATTGTTGTAACATTAATAAATAAGCTGAAAATAAATCCTATCTGATGAATTGAAATCTGTAGAACTAAATTTATATTCAGTTGAACGAAGACATTATTTTCGATTATTATAAAATTATTTCGAATGGGTTTGCAATTCATCCAGCTTGAGTATAAACCTCCGGAAAAATAACATACTTATATGTCTTATCTCCTCCATGTATCTGCTAGAAATAACCACATACCTACATTAGCATCTTTAACGCATATTTGAGCGTTAATGCAAATACCTACGTCTTTACTATACCACAACACAATCTCTCCATTACGTAAACGATTAATATTATTGTGTATACAAGTTAGAAGATAAATTCGAACATTACGTAATGATTACACGCTGAACAAACGCTATTCCTCGAGTGCGGAATCCGCAAGGCGTCTCTCGAAACGCGGTCTATTTTAGAGCGAACATCTTATAATGATTACCCGTAATGGTAAGATAAATTGAACTAGCTGGTGCACACAGACTTCCATCAATAAATCGACGGGTTATTGCGTTGTGTTCGACGGCTGGATGTTATACTTACTTATTTATTTATTCTATTCGGCATGGGAGGATAGAAGATGTAGGAAATGTGGATCAAGGCGAAAGATGCTAGGTAGCATTTTAATGGTCAATTTTTTTGAAATTGTTTTATGTAAAGCAGTTTGTATCTGCAATGAGGTAAAGGAGGATCCATTACGGTTTAGGGGGTTTTTATAACTGGTACGCCGTATTTATTTTTTAAATGGAACTTAGTAAATTATTATTTAGTTGCGGAATTTCTTTTTGGTCAAATCCGGCGGCCGTGCTGGCATACTCTGATCTTTTTAATTAAGTTGCCATGGTGCTTGGCTCAATTTGAATTGGGTTTCTGCTATCAGTTCAGGAATTGCTTATGGTTTGTTAGCATAGACTGTGGAAGCAACAAAACCTCAGAGAAAAAATTGGCATAGCGTCAAGACCCAAGGTCTCGACGGCCAGTTAGCATTTTTGGAGATTTCACGACCAAGAATAAATTATCATAATAAATCGATGGTTTTTCTCCCAGCATGGCGGCATTCCTTTGTGGTCCATATCGTTCAATTAATCCCGCAAAAGTTTGACGTTACAACATGATATCGCACTCCACTTACAGTTATTCTCAAAAATGAACAGTGCAATTATACCTCCAACCCATAACCAGCATCAAACAGTTGCTTTTTTTATGGGCGCATCAGTTTTTTATGAATAGCTCAACGATTGTCATTGATTTGAATTCTGAATTCTGTATTATCAAAAATTCGACGAGCTTTTCGGACAGGCTCCGCAAGACTTTCGCCAAATTTGTAAAGTGATTGATTTTTATAATCTCAATGACAAACAACAAACAAAATCAAACAAACAAATATCAAACATTGCCAAATTAAACATAAAAAGGGTCCATAGTGTACCATCTGTAGCATGGTAAATCTTATTCATCTTTGGGTTTGATGGTTTGCTACATGAAGATACTTATTCACCTTAATATATGAATACAGGGTGAGTCAGTAGTGGCTCCCTAGCCCTCGGATATGTGTTCTATTATTAAAAATAAGATAAAAATTGAGAAATCTAAAATCCCGAAAGCGAAGCCGTTCTCGGGTAGAATTGACTACCGAAAGCTTTATAAGTATTTTTAAGTTGAAAATGTTAGGGTATAAGGGCTAACAGAGAACACGTCGATATTATAAGAGTTTTAGGCGCTTATAATGATAATACAAGTGCTGTCGGGCGTTTTTAACGGAGAACGGCCTTCCAAATCGTCGCAAAAGAGTCCAAAATGTAGTAACATATGCTAACAACTTACATGGCAACAGGAGGAACAGTTATTGCAAGATGTTGAGAATAATCGTACCACCAGTGTCGAGAAATAGGCGTCACGCCCAATTCTTTGTTCATAGATGTCTTATCACTTACAGGTTATTCAAATGCTGCTTCTGAGAATAAAATGTTTGCACATGGGAATTACACAAAATTCAGAGCAATCCTGACTTTTCCCATAATGCTTCGTCTACCGACCAACAAACTTTTTTATCGTTATAAGAATCCTCATAATTTACATCGGCAGAATGAGCAAAGATGAATGTTTGGATAGGCACTTTGAGAAAAATGATCATCGGTCCATATTTTTTGATTGGGGTAGACCAACAGCGTGGCCACCCCGATTTCCCGACTCCGATAGATTTTTTTGTCTGTAGAAATAGACAAAAGGAAAGGTTTATTTTACTGTACCTGTCGAAGTGGATGATGTTATTGCCCGGATTCACGAAGGAATCTGCTATC
>CACRWG010004737.1:0-16281 GCA_902654985.2 Oryctes borbonicus
CTGCAGCGGCGAATAAATAACACCGCCGTTGCTAATTTAAGACGTGAAAGTATGGTACGAAGACGCAATATTATGTAGCGTTTCTATTACAAACAGCGCCATAAGAATAAGATCCAAGCGTACAATCCAGTTATTTAGGCCGAAGCAAGGCCGTCCTTGCGGTGCAAGTAAAAGTGTCGGCCGATAATGTAGGTCATAATTACTGGCTTGCAATGGGTCCGGTTGCAGGCTAGACAGTCTCGACATCAAAGTATTGACTTCCTATTGAAATTGAGACAATACGCGGAGTCGGTGTCATGTAACGCGTTTGTAATCAATAGGTAATCATTAACGTTTATCAATGGAAATGGCATTGCATGTATGTATATAGAGTTGCGGGTAAGTAAAGTAGAATGTTAGCTGACGATTTTGTTTGAAGTCGATTGAAATATTGTAGACCCACGTGAGAAAGATATTGTGAACTACTTGTGCAATGTACGTTTGCTCACGATTCAGCGTTTGAATAAGAAGATATATTGCTTTACTATTAAAGTATAATTTGTTTCTTTGGAACCTGTTTTGATAGTATAGCAAAAGTTTAATTGCTGATATGATGGTGAATTGTAGAATGCTACAGAATAATATATTAGCAGTATGTAGAAAATTGTTAATATCTAGCACCGATTGATACATTGATTTCCATGACAACAACAAATAACACTGGTTCTTATTCTAATGAACTAAACTGAAACCTTGTAGATACATGCATTGTACCTAATATAAGAAAATTATAATTGATTAATAATAATGTGTACGTTATTTATAGCACCTGCAATATGTAGATATGACGCGAAACTACAGCTCCAGTCTATTTAACAGTCTAACTCAATTTTTTTGAGCTGCTTGAAAATTATAGAATGAAGTAGAAAATCAGTTTCTTAAATTATATGTTTACATGTTAAAAAGCTTCCAATAAAGAGTTTGTGGGATTAGGACCAAACGGTTTTCTTTTACTTAGTTATGAATCACTTACACAGAGTTGCAGTACATATCTCATTGGGGAACAGTCTCATGTTAAATATATACATACCGCTTCCGCCATAAACGATCATTAATTAATGAAGAATGATACCATAAAGGACTTGGAAGTTCTCTTTGATATCCTATCCTCATCAAACGCTGCCATATTGGGACTTGTTATAAGATCCTGTAAATACTTTACGGATCTACAGGTTTTAATGACGCTGTATTATGTTTGTTGTCAGTCGTTTAAAATAGGAATACATCGTGCGGTCAGTCTTATGAAGATTCCGTTGAGGGCGGCGATTTTTGAAGTTTCTCTCTTTCAAGACGGACCGCGTTTACCCTGTGAGAAGTATAGACTACAGTCACCTATTAGAATATCATTAATTCCGCAGTCTCTCTTAGAGAACACAATTTCATAGTGCACGCTTTCTTTAGAAGCTTTTAAGCAATCAGATCAACTGTGCATGCCATCTTTCCAGAACAGATCTTTGTGTACCACGTGCTGTGCGCTATGTATAATCCTCGGACTTTACCAACTCGAACTAATTTGCTTTTGACATCACCAGTACAGCATATGTGTTTGAATGCGAACCTAATTTGTAAAGATATTTCTCTAGGTGAAGTAAGCGATTCACGATAAACATGTTTATTTTAGAGAATTACTTTTCTGTTTTTATAACATACAGATGATTCTTCGTTTTTCTTTTGTTCTGTTGTTTTCGTTCAGTAATTGGAGTATCCTGTTGGACGAATAAATTTATATTATTAGTATGCAATTTAAATAGAAAAGTAAAGCCAATAATATTTACACACTGGCAGCTGCATATGGGTGGCAAGTCATTTTGTAAACTCATCGAAAATCGCCTATATTCAGCGAACATGTGTTAGACATATATGTATGTAGTTATGTTGTAAATAGCAGTAAATCACTTAATGTATTGAGGAAGAAAAAGAATCTAAAGAAAGACTTCATTATGTAAGATTTAGACTCTTACAATTAAGAAGAAATGTACTTGTAAGTCTGTTATAAAATTAAGGAATCGAAAACAACTTCCTACTTAGGACAACGCAATGTACCAAAAGAAATGCATTTCTTAGGCATTTTTCCAAGATTTACAAATATGTGTATACGTACGAGTATCTTATTAATGTCTCTGTTCCTTTTTGGGTTCAGAACACATGTTAGGTAAGATATTAGTAAACGTAAAATGATTGCAATTGCGAGTAGCACTAATTATTATATCGATTTTCACGTAAACATAATACCAAAATAATATGCATGTAGTACTCTGAAGAATTTACTTTAAGTTTGCGCATCTTCCGTTATAAATAACGAGGACTGTTCCGAAAATAACAGATTTTTCATTCAACCAGAATTTATCGAGACATCGTTCCTATAAAGACTACAGTTTTTGAATGACATAAAAAGACGTTAAGGAGGTCAAGAAAATGTTGAAGATGGATTTCGTGCTAGAATGTATCAAGTATCAAGTAATATCTTAAGCTCAGGGTCAAACTGCCGCCCTAAAGACAAAAAAATGTTATTTATATGTTTAGTTCTCATTCTTTCTATAGTACAAAACAAATGCGTATATAAAATGTCACAAATGAACTGTACTTATTTTTAAAATACCTTAAAAAAGGTTCTCCACATTATATAGCAACTTTTGTGACAATACATCTTCTAAATCGTTGTGAGACCAATTGTACTGGATCTGTGTTTTTCCTGTCAGATGTATGAATGGAGGAATTAGCTGTTTTTTGCATGCATCTCTAGTGTTTTTACCGTGGTTGGTTTCATGTCTTTTGAGAGTTTTATTTCGCGAATAGAGCACATTCCAGTACGTACATAGCGGAGAAAGCTACGATATTATTGTTTTTGGATGCATTTGCACACGTGCCTGCCTCTATAGAAAATATAATAATATAATTTGCCCTACAACACAATACCAGTATTTTAGTCTTGAATATACGTTCCTATACTATGCATACGCTGTCGCGACACGTACGTTATTTCGAATTATTCTTACGCACCAGATAGCTTGCTGGCAAGTGTTTGTATGTGGCCCTTCCAAGTGAAGTGTTTCCTTTTTGTCTTGTAGGCTTATCTTTTCTATGTTCAAATATATTAATTTAGTTTTGCTAATATTGAGTTTTAAGTTATTTTCAAAAAACCATTCTTCGTATAAACGTAAATTGTTCTCTAGGGTTTCAATTAGACTAGCAAGTTTTTTGCCGTGCAGAACTGTCGTAGTGTCATCCTCGAACGTTGTCGAGCACCATTGGCAGGTCATTTACGTATAGCAGAAATACAATCGGACCCAATTATATTATTCCTTGAGCTACTCCCCTAAGCAATGACATCCAGTCAGATCTCACTTCTTTACAAAGTCATTAGCAATAACACATTATATTCTATTTCATAAGAAGTAGTCTAGCCAATTTAATGCTATTCCACAAAATCTCTATTAGGTGATGCATGTATTCGTATACTTTGCTCAAATCCATTAGGACACAGGCTGAATGTTCGTGTAGCTCGCATCTACATACTACGTCATTCCAATTTACGTTGCTTAGTACATTTTTATACCTTCAGGTGAGCCTCCTAGAAATAGTTTTTATCCTTTTGTCTGAACTCTCGTTGGAATGGAAACTTGAAACAGAAAAACTTATTTTTTGAGCTGTATGGTCAGATAACACAACAGTGATGTGCCGACCGTATCCCAGCAGGTTGGGGAACTTCCTGGATTTATCCTAAAGATCTCGAAAGGTCGGTACCGACCGTTACCCATCAGAGGTTGAGAAGGGAACTTATCCAACATAGGAAGCAATGGGCGACCAATCGGTCTCCTACTCATCTGGACAGTTCCTAGTTGGTCAGCAGCCTTCCCCTGAGAAAGTTGGCATCATGTTTTTGTTCATCATGGCATTAAGTCCCGTAGCTTCACTACCCAATCTGTGGTTGGCCACAGAGTAACGGGTGTGGCGGGAGCAAATATACATAAGAGAGGGGGCAACATTTTGCCGCGCCGATCGTATGTTGATTGGCTAGAAAAACCTTTGAAGTCATCCTAATGTCAGGAACTCCTTGCCTGGACCCTAAGGCTTGGAGCCAGCTGTCGTGGTTTAACTCAATCCCAGGTTTCTAAGTAATGAACATCCCGATAGACACGATTTCTTGCCATTGTGTGCTTGTGTTGTAAACTGCCGTGGCCAACCAGAGATTGGGTAACGAACATCCCGGCAGGCATGATTTGGGTAGGGGTTTGGTCCGGCCATCCCCGTTGTCTAGCCTTAAATTACGGGCCGATTATACACCACGGTCGGATCCGGTTCCCTCACTAGTCAATTGCCAGTGCTTGGTGCCCTAGGGTCCGAGAGGCCGATAGTTTTTGCACTTGAGCCGGTCTCCTACCAGTGAGTGACAGACTCTCGAACAGTTCCTAGTAGGTCGGTAGGAATTGTCTGCATGCTTCGGCAGGTTAGCAGTGGGGTTAGTATCATTATTTTCTGTCCATCATCAGCAGTTGTGTCTCCTATATTTTTAAATACAAAAGAATACTTATAACGAAACCTCACAAAAGACGAAGTATGTATTATTCTATCTTATGTTGGTAAAGCTATATGTCCCACATTGAAATTTTTGCTGCAAATTAGAGTTTGGATTTGTTAATATGTTATTATGATAATAAAAATTATGGCGTCGAAAATCGGTATGTCAAGATCAATCAAAATGAATTTCCATTTCCTATTCTCCAGCGGTTTATACAACTTTGAGGCTGCCCTTTCCCCAGGCCCGAGATTTTATTAGGTAAAACTATTTGCAGTCAACGATAATTCAGCAAGACTAAATAACTTGCCTTTGCTCTATTTTCTTCATGTCCTAATTATATATTCGTTTTTAATGGAAGTTTTTCCTACAAACAAGTAGAAAATATTTTTTCTTTACAATCTGTATTCGTAAAATAAATATCAATTAGTCCAGTGCGGTAGTAAACGTCCACACTGTACGGCTATTTGCAGATGTTAATTCCTTGAACGTCAGACTGCGAACAACTCGCATGGCATATTACAGGCTAACGATTAATTTTTCAAGCTAATTCAAGGGTTGTAGTGTTTAAATTTTGCTTAAGTTACCAGTGTAATTCAGGTTTAATTATTCAAAAGAACGTGGGGTTCCTCTTACGAGGCGCGTTACCCGAGATTGTGGGATAAACGTTGAATTTTGAGGTTAGCTTTTATTCTTTCAATTTAGCTTTTGTAAAGCGTTGTTATTTGCAAAATTTATTTTTTAAACTATCAAAATGGCGTCTAGCAGTCACTGCCAGACCTACGACCACGACAATTATCTTTTAATTAAGTTTTTTTCAATTTATAGCATTACATTATATTAGTCTTCTAATCTTATATATATCTAATCTTATATCTATGAAAGTCTCTTTTATATTTTGACCAAGTTGTTCGTCAAATTTTGTATTACCTTATATGCTTGGTATTTCCTGACAATATTTTTGAAACATGTAGGAACATACAATGCAAGTACACTTTTAACTATCAGTGACACAATTTTTATTCCATTTCCAGGAAAGCCTCTTTGAAGTTTACTCGGATAAAATCATACGCGTTGAAAACAAGTTCGAATCGATAAAGATGTATGTAAAACAAATTTATCGTATTGCTATAAAGAGAACAAATACAGAAAAATTTTCCGCGAGAGTAATTTTGCGGACAAGTAACTCTACCCGACTGCACGTAACCTAGTTTTGTACCGATTTATTACATCAATGGACATCAATTCAAACAATAATAGGTTCGTCCTCATTGAAAAGACCCGATATTTCTAGCTATTCATTTCTGTTTATTGATTCCATAGGCCTACAATTCGAATTCTTTGAATAATAATAAACAAATCATCGAGTTATTTCATAATACGTATGTAATGTTGGGTTGCTACGAAGCAATCCGCTATTTTGTAACTGCTAAGTACCGTTAGCCTATATATTTGCGTGTATGTCTTTTACGCATGTATGTAAACTGTTAAATGTCCAAAAATAAAATTGTGAGAGAATTAATTAATTATTTGTAATAAAGTTAACATTACTCACTGAAAATCGTGTTTTTTTGCTATTTCTTGATTACAAAAGTGGATGGTATATTTTAGATACGTTTTGAATTTCAATTCTATCATTGATGGAATATTCTTTTTTTGAATTTGGACTATTTCAAGAAAAAAAAATATAGCTATATCTAATAAGTGTTTCTTTAAATATTGTTTTGTCTGACCTATATATACTTTTTCGCATTGCACTGGCATTTTTTCTACAATTTAGGAGAGCAAATCAAGAAAAACAAGATATAAAGAATTAAAAATGGACCTCGCAAATATTTATCTAAAATTAAATAACAAACTCGTAAACAAATTGAAAAATCATAAAATTATTACAGAAGCCATAGCTTAGCAAGTAAAAATTCATAATTCCACATCTTCAAAGACCTTCGGCTTCCTAAAACTTCATAAACCTAATGTACCACTTAGGCCGATAGCATCTTGTGTTCAAAATATTTGGCAAATTCAATATCAAAAACTACAGGTAAAATACATTTTACATTAAAGATTCATTCGATTTAGCAATAAAACAGTCAAAGATAAATGGCATGAAATTAAAAACTACAGATCTCCTTTCGCATGAATTCATAGAAGCACTAAAACTAACAATATCAACAACCTGTTTTCAGTATAGATAAACATTTTACAAACAGATAGAAAGTGCTCCAATATGCATAATTAGTGATGGAAAATTTAGAAACGAAAGTAATATCAAATTTAAACATTAAACCAATCACTTTTAAAAGGTATATAACCGATTGCCTTACATTTTATTTGGCGGAATTACTTCCGCCAAACAAAATTGATTATATACATAAAGAATTTAATAAATTTCATCCAAAGCTACAGTTTACAACAGAATTAGAGAGCAACAGCACAATTAATTTTCTAGACTTAACTGTAATTAAAAAAAGAGCAACAAATATTAACTCAATGGTATAGTCAGAGAGATACGTAAATTCAAGCATTATGTCATAAAAAGAATGCAGTCATCGCGAGCTATTAATCTAACAAGTCCCAGTTACAGACCTACAATACTAAACAAAATTAAAGTAAAACCGAAAAAGAAAAAATAGTCAATTGCTATTTCATGAAATTGTGCCATGTTTCGATGTAGATCATTTAACGTAATATAATACGGTATTGTTTCTGCTTAGCACATAGATACTTTTTTAGTAACTCGTGATATTGACGCCGCTCACATTCCTCAGATCCGCATGTATCAACTACAATAAAGTCATTTACAATAGTCGTATAATATAGATTTAAGTATGCATCTGGAAACCCAAAAAATCTCAAACATATTAATAACTATTGTATTGGAGGTATCGGCGGCAAGATTTCAACAATTTGACTCATATAAGCAAACTGTATATATTAGTTCAAATAATTCATGAAGTCAATAATGATAGCAAGGACTGTGGCGTAGTATGGTAAACAACACATAAGTCCCGGACTAATTATTATATTACTATATAATAAATTAAACTTGTGTGGTGCGGAGGGTGCCGATACTTATGTGTTGTTTGCCATACTACGCCACAGTCCTTGCTATCATTATTTATTATTCGGCAGAATACCTTTTTACGTTTTCAAGCGATGGTAACCTTTTGCGCTTCTGTACACCCGACACACTATGAATTACACAAACGACATTCCACCAATTCACTTGGAGATCCAAGATGAACTAACACAAAACGTGGCTGCTTCGCTTTCTGCGTTGCGCGTGATGTTGCGTACTGGATACGGTCCCGATATACAAATACGCTGGTCCACTTTAACTATAACACTACAGCATACTATACATTCTGCATATAGAACAAAGGTTTTAAGATTATTAAGTTCAGGATATTAGGTACACAAATGAAAGGAAAAAGTCTCACTATATGCATTTAACTTTAGAAATTTAATGTAGGTATTCGTACGAAGTCATGTTACTCTAAAAGTATAAACAATTAAGACCTTGTTTAGTTGTCATTCTATTTCTCGGAAAATGCATCTTATATCAGTTTTTTAATGTAAATAATAAAAACAAATGCCCGGCCATTTAACTAAACATAATATTAACTAAAGATACCAGTTGAATAATAAATAATATCTATAACCACTTATTTACTTGTATATGATAGTAGTGCATATAAACCTCAAACGCATATCTATATACGATAAATATTATTATAAGTTACAAGTGTAGTTGAAGCATTAATTAACTTTTTTTTATTTTTCTGGGAATAAGTACACCCAGCACTCCAACCCGTTTTGTAAATTATAATGATATAAGTGCACGTGCACTTCATTATCAGTAGTAAAAATGCATTTAACTATTAGTCTTATATCAAATAAGTCCCTTACCTATACGTATGTATCAAGAAGAGAAAACTTTTGTCTGTTTGTTTTACAATCTGTATTTAGACACAGATTTCCGATCAGATTTCGATCAATCGAGTATAATCGAAAGGGCAATTTAGTAACAATCCTTAGGGAAGCTTATAGATTTTAGTAATATTATGTTTCAGCCTAAAAATTAAAAGAAATTGGTCGACATACGTATGGGAAATTTTCAAAAGTATGGTAATTTTTAAAAAAAGAACAAAACTTTCCAATTTCTGGGAACTTTCCCCAAAACGCTACTAGAATTTTTAGCAGGAATTCTAGTAAATTTAGTGTGTACGGTCTTGATAGCAAATACATTCTTTAAAAGAAGGTTTTTCAAGTTAAAAACTGTATTACGTGGTATACTCTGAGGTTATCCCATACGCAACGCATCCAATTCATTGACAATATAAAGCTTAAACTTCTCAAAAAATACATTTAATTTAGACATGACAAATTTCAATCTGAATTAATAGCTGCTCAAACATTATGTCACTTACTTATTACTACAAAACATAATTATTAGAATGAGACAAGTAAATAGAAAATATATAGTCTACGTCTAAAGATATTTATTTGAAAACGGTGAGACATCTATGAATACAGAACGCGATGTTGCAACAAAACTAACAATACCCTCGTACTTTCGGTTTCTGTCAACAAACAGCAAGAAAATAGCTGTTTGTTATTTTCATCAATTCTGAAGCCCGCAGAAACGAGTACACTTTCCGTGCGTTTCACGAAAATATCAGAGACTAGAGAGACTCGTGTTTTGTCGACTCTCGCGGAAACCAGTAGGCATTTTCATGAGACGAATAAACACGAATCTGTCTAGGCTAATTTCCTGAAGCGCAACTCGTTTCTGCAGGCTTAGTTAGAAGTTGTAGCTGTAGTTAAATATTTTACAGAGGAAAATAGGCTATTTTATTTAATCATTTTACGTATTAATATGACAAACCTGGATATTTGAAAATGTAAGTGTGTGTCGATTAACGCAAGACAATATGGAAGGTAGCGTGCAAATTATAAAACTGGCAAGCATACTTAATATGCTTGCTGAAAATAAACAAAGTTTGCTACCTAGCACTTCATTGGTTTTTTCATCGAAAACTAACAAATCTTACCATGATGAAATGAACCGAGAAAATTGTCGACATTGATTTGAAGAAAAATTATTCAATTTAAAAACACCATTAATGATTGTTATGGATCACGCAAGTTACCAGTCGGTTCTAGCAACAAAAATTCCAAATTCATCGTGGGAAAGGCTAGCGATAGAACAGTGCTTAAACAATAACAAAATTACCCACGATCCAAACTCGTTTAGAAAGTGTTTGCGCATTTAGTAGCACTCAATGAATCTGCAAAGATTGAATGAATTTAGGGACAAATATGGTCATGTGTTTCATCGCTTGCCTCTGCATCACTGTTCGTTTAACCCAATAAAGTGGATTTGGGGGATAACAAAGAGATATTACAATAAACATATTGGACGTTATGCTATGGAAGTGAAAAGCGTCTGGGAATGTGGAAAGAGGCCTTGCAAAACTATAGCACCAGAAATATGGGCGAACACAATAGACCACGGTTAAAATATTATCACGAAATGGTGGGAAGGGGAAGTTGGTTTTGAAAGGGAAAAAATACCAGAATTGATAATACTTTTGATGATTCTTCCGACGATAGTTTTGATTTTGTAAGTGATTAGCAGACACATAAAAATGTATTCTTAGTTGAAGAATAACAATACACTCAACTTCAAATACTCAATTCAAACTTACGTATCATTATTCTAAAGCTTCAAAAAAAGACATAAGTATATTTGATTTAAAATTGGTTGATATTCACGATATATCCTTAAATGGAAACAATGCTACTCAAATCAAGTATATGAAACTTATGTGAAGCATCTAATACGGTTACAGAAAATATTGAATATATTCAACTCAAAGTTAGGATAGTTTTACTACAACAACATGTATCATTAAAACAAGTAATATAAGAATACTATTTACTTACTTGAGCTATATATTCCAAAACTATTATTTAATTCAAAGTATACGGTTCTTATTCTAAAACCAACATCACGCCCTCTGTGTTACTTTTTGCGTAATTAATCTGCGTGTCTGCACATGCTGATTGATTGAGAGGGTCAGCTGTTACCACTTTTATTAAAACGAAGGATTTCGGAAGTGAAATGTTTCAATATGGAAATTCCTACACTTCTTGTTTTGTGGGGTGTAGGGCAGAAATTACTACTTGTTCTTATTATAATTTGTTCTAGTTTCAATTTTGATATGATCTTAAAATTTGTTATAAAAATTGAAACAATATTGTAAAGTATTAAATAATATATTTCTTTTTATTCGGTTACGACGTATATACAGGTTTGCACACCATGAAATGTTTGGGCTTTTGTGCTTAAGAATAATTTGTTGTAATAAACACAACAATAATGAAACATGAAATAGACAAAATAGTTCCGGAAACGACCATGTAGGCGGCGCCCTGATCGAATTTTATATACAGTATATACGAATAGAGCAACATGACGTTATTGAGCCCGAAATTTTTCAACTGCATTGGTATCATCGATATATAAATGTATATCAGTAGCGGATTTATATATCTCGATGGACTTTCTAGTCTATAAGTACTATTAATTTAAATGTTATCGTTTTTGATATTTTGCTATCCGTATTAATTTAACTAATTCGTTCATTTACCTCGTGTAATAAAACTGTACTACAATATAGTTTTTTGGCAAATTCAGCAGGGTCCTTTGCTAAAGACAAAAAAAATGTTTAAGTAGTATTATATTTTAGCCCTACACCAGTTAATTGATAGATAGGTTTTTAAATAATATATATAGTTGTGTTTTGTTCAAGTTTTTCTGGGTATTATTTTTTACGCTTGCGAAATTTCATTCTTCTTCAACAAGGTCTATAAGATCTGAATAATTCTTATGTTGTTTTAATGTAGATAACATACACATCAACGTATTGTTTTTCTGACTTTAGTTTTTATACATCCCTCTATATGGAATATAAGTGAGAACGACAGTAAAACAAAAATTACATGCTTATCCAAACAATACTAATGTACTCAAACTAGGAATGAATTATTCTTTTTGAACGAATAAAGATGTGATACAACATTATCATGGACGGTACGTATGGGTACGTATTGAGAAATTGAGTGGAACTTGATACCTGAGAAAATTAATACTGTTGTTGCTGGTCATATGAATTTTAAGGTGATAAGACAAATAAAACTTATATCAAATTAATGGAATATTACCTTCTGAACAATCTAGTAGTGATAAACACCTATTTCCGTTACAAAGAAATCTGTTGCTTTATTCGATAAAGCTCAATTACAGAAGAAGCGTAGTAGGTTACAGAAAAGCAAGTAAGTGACGTGATGGTTAACAGATAAATAGAAACATTCCTCGATCACTATATACTTTCGGCAAAAATTAAAAGGGGCGAAGATAAAGAGGAATTTAAAACAGCAAGTGAAATGGCGTTAGTTCTGAAACGATACGAACATACAGATTGACGAAGGAGGAAACAGTACCTATGTAGATTCGAAGAAGAAGTTGAGGCCGAGGATGCAACAGAAATACGGGAAAAACGAATTGTATTAAGTAACAAGCATTGTAGCTAAAGAATGCATAAACAGACAGAAATAAAGAAAGTAAATTGAAACCAATATTTGAGTGAAAGGATCATATCAAAATATGAAGCTTAGGAGCAATAGCAAACCAAACTGAAAGATATGGTTAGAAAGATCAAGTCTGATTAACGTAGAATGGGAGCCAATACTCAAAGACTAAGTTTACTACTTTTTGTCATTTGTTTTAATGATCTTTATGATGTCGAATGTCCTTCGATAGAGAATAGACCCATGTTGATGAACTACGCTGATGATACTTCTTTGGTAGTGTGGGATCTACATTTGAGACAGTCATCGACAATGACTACAGGTACTTGACGTTGACTGTTGTCTTTCACTAACCACGACTATGACAACATTCAGTACGTCTTTTGGGTGTTGCTGTGGATTATTGTCTTAGGTGAAATAATCATGTAGATTTAGTTTGTAAGAAAATAAGTATTTTCAATTATTGTATACGAATACTACGCGATGTGGTTAGCGCTGATGTACTACGAATGGTTTACTTTTCTGTCTGCTATCCGCATTTAAAGTTTGGGGTAACCTTTTGGGGAACCAGTAGAGAACTTGATTGTGTTTTTATCAATCAAAAAAAAGTTTTGCGCTTAATGTTACGCCCCAATTACAGTCAATCCTGCAGGGGCATTTTAAAGCTAACAGGTTTTTGACGATGTTTGCAATTCACATTTTTGAATGTTCAGTTTTCTTATCTGAACAAAAAAATTTGTTTGAGCATAATACTTTCCTTCACATTCACCATACTAGACATAAAACAAATTACTGCTACCCCAAACACAGATTACTGCTTACTGAAACGAGTCTTGGTTATGCAGGTTTAAAGTTTTTCAATAGTTTATCTCGTATAATACAGCAGATGAGCGGCATTCATTCATTTAAAAAATCAATTTACGAATTGTTATTAAACATCTTACAACAGAAGAATATCTACATTCGCGACTACTAGGTAGATAAATATATATTTATATATTTTGATTATTTGTTTTTGATTAGCATTTAAATAATGTATTTTTTACGTTTGCCTTTATAAATTTACGAAGCAACAAAATATAATTATTATTATTACTAGGCGCGATTCGATCGGTTCCAGAAATGGTTGGAACATAATTAACAACCAAAAGATCTTACTGAGTATATTTTGTCTTTATTAATTTGGAAAGAACCTTTGATCAAATTAGACAAGAAGAACTCTAAGAAAATGGGCAGTTAAATAGCAGGCTCAGAGAAGCAGTAAATAATATTTACCAAAATAGTGTAAATTAATGTGACCAGTAGAAACAGAGTATCTAAAAAATCTCAAATAAGATAAGTAGGCAATGATTTGTTCTTGTAAGAATGGAATGTCAAAGTGCATAGATTAGCTGGATCATCTTACAAGTAGGAAAACCTAGATAAACGGAAAATATATGGGAGGCCAATAAAAAGAATTAACTGTGTAAATTTATTTAAAAGATAACAAATCCAAGAAAGTCGCGGAAAAATTTTGTTATCAACAATTGTTGCTGTGATGGTAGAAAATAGGTTTGTTGTTGAAGTTTTCTGAAATTAACACTTTTTCATTGAAACTTTTCCGAAGTTAATGTACATGGCTCTTATTTTCGTAAGTGCAATCACTTCAGTTCATTTTACTGTTCTTTAATATTCATGTATTCACATTAACTTATTGTACTCATTACATTTTTCTAAAATGTATATATTATAACCTTCTCACCGTTAGTTATATTGTTCTCTTGCATCCAATAATCACATTTGGCTTATGTTGGCATTTGGTTCCCAAGAGCATTCTTCCCAAAGTCAAGAAAATTGTTTTTAGTCTACGATTCTATGTGTGATACTGATTGGAAAAACCTACCTGAAGTCAGAAAATTTCACTTTTAGGTATTATAATGTCTTGGAAAGTATATAAAATACTGGAGATTAAAAAATAAAGTTTAAATCGTTTGCACATGCCCTCATCGAATGCATTAAAACCTCAAAATTTTTTTGATCTCTCCACTTTTATTCTACTGTACTGAAAAATCATGTTGACAACTTAAGGTGGATATTCCCAGTCAGCATCACATAAGGACTTAAGATAAAAGTAGTGTACGGAATGTTAGTCAAGGAGAGTCAGGGAAATTGAAACTAGAATTTTTATGGCAATCCTGAAATGTACAGCAGGAAATTTAGGAAAAATTCGTTTCAGACATTACAGCTAGCAAAACTGGCTTCATTTTAACCGTTACATTTTCCGTATCGTTTCTTCAAATGATTTCGAATTCAAATTTTTAAAGTGCTCCGTTCCTTCTCATTCAAACCTTTAAGGTACTCCCGGTTTTTCGTTCTTTAAGTAATAAACTAACAGTAAATCATTATTTTCTATTTCATTCTATATAAAAGCAAAGTTCGTGCGTTCCCTCAAAAAATACTAAATAGTGCAATCCTAATTTTTCCTTATTTTATCTTTCTATATTACACAGGTATAATAAGTGATCATATAAAAATTTAGTAAGTGCATGCTAGTAAATCATATTTGGAGTGTAATTGAGGCGCGCAGCGCACTCCACTTGCGAACGCTGCGCAGGCTAGATCGTAGCTTAAAACTAAAAAAGAAATACAAACGGGAAGTTTGTCAACGTTGCCGGGCTCTAAGATATATACAAATATACAATCGGGCTCCACTTGGTACCGTTGGCACCATGTCCTTAAGGACATGGTCATATCTAAGTTTTTAGTTTATAGAAGTTTCTTACCCCTCTCTTGTTGCGTTGGCTTACATTAAATTGAAATAGAAAAGGAGCTGAGATATAGTCTTATATCTCATCGTTTAAGGCCGAGATCATCAGCGGACCGACAATATATTGGGCTCATTAACGTACTGTTTACAAGTATATATATATATATATATATATATATATATATATATATATATGTATATATATATATATATAAATACTAACATAGATATATTTTTAGGAGCTTCGTCGTAATTATTAGATCTTAAGTTTTTATACAATTTACTAAATAACTCGTCCACCGTCTAGGTAATCAATATATAGATAGCGTAGTATAAGTAAAAGAGTAATGTTGGCAGCGTGAATGTAAGAAGATGGGAAATAAAAAAACATAAACGGACAATTGTGTTTTTATTAAAATGAATATATAAATCATCCAGTCGCTGAAGAACAGCACAAATAACAAATTTAGATCCTTGTAAGACTCCAGATGCTGCAAAATAGTGCGCAGGTATCCGTTCTACTAACGTACTGCGATCTTTTGAAAAGTTACAAGGTAAGGAAAAGCACCATTTAAAAAACTATAGTCTTTTAAAGATCATTTCATGATTTAGGATACTGCTAGCACCATCTTTAAGAATTTGAGATTCTTTGAAAATCATCCACATATTCTAAAAAATTGATGTTATTTAGGTTGTTATTAGAGATGATGACAATGATATTGTATTTAACAAAATCAACTTTGATGAATCAACGCAAAGGTGATATACAGAAAAATCTACCGATATAATCAATATTAAAAAACATGATGAAGGACTTACCGTACTTCCTCATTTCTTTTACTTTACTAAATCTTTGGAAATCATAAACCTACTTAGTTTCCTTCCAGAAACAATTTGTCAATATAAGCAGAGTCTATGCAAGCCTCAAAATAAATAGACACCTTGTGCAATATGCAAATATTTAACATTCAACGAGTAAATAATATATTCTCGAGTGTTCAAACAACATCGCACGCTTAATCGGCGATGGTGTAGATAAGGTCAAGGAACATGTATAAGGTTAAGGTGTGTCTATATGTGGGAAGATGAATAAAAAATCAAACTACGAAGATCACTTAAAAATGTTTAGAGGTTTTTCAAACTTTATTTTCACTTTTTATTTGCATTTTTAACATTTTTCTTCATAATATTTCATATAGTAGGCCCGTGGAACAATAAAAATATACAGATAGGCCCGCATTAACATATACATATATCTTCATTGAAAATAGACACTTCTTTTATTTTTACTTTATTATCTACTTAAATTGTAAGAATAAGTGATCTCTATAATAATCGACAAAAATTTTATTACAGAGTCATGTTGTTTTGTTTGTTTTTTTTT
>CACRWG010004738.1:0-16265 GCA_902654985.2 Oryctes borbonicus
TCTACTTTTTGTGTGCTAACTTTCTTATTCAAATATTTAAAATTGAACACTTTTCACATTTTCTGGAAAGGCAAACGGGGGACGAATCCAACAATACCACATATGTTAACTTCAGCTGTTAATAAGGAGTACAACAAAATAGATTAAGAAAGGTTTTGGTAAACTGTAACATTTTCGTTCTTTATTCTCGTTATTTTCTCTGCAAATAATTTCGCCGAATCTGGCAAAAGTTGTCATGAAAAATAGTGAGGCTACTATAAACATTTGAACTTTGCACTGATTGTTGGAAAGGCAAGATAATATAGAGTGAATAAAATCGTCAGAATAAACAAAATAAGATAATGAGTTTTAAATTATTGTACAATTTGTTGTGCAACCACCGCAAATAAATTTAAATTTATAATTATGTTTCAAAATGTATTTTATGTAATTCTTATCTAAATGTTGGCATACTTTTGGCAACTATGGTACCATAGGTTTTTGTAGTGGTGCATGTACAAATATATTAAAAATACTATAATTACTACCAACGCCGTGCGATATTGATATTGTACTCGTTTTCAATATCTCGGTAACCCGGAACCAGGTATTCCGCTGAATGGGGACTCCATTTCTGAAAAAGACGGTTTTCGACGGTCCAATTATGTACATAAATGTATATTAATGCTATTATTCGAAAACGGGTGCCCGTATTCCATCCTGGGTACCCGAAAACGGTATTAGAACTGAATAGTTACATCCGGGTATCCGATTCTAGAACCGGGTACTCGGGTAACCCGGAGCCGGGTAGTGCGCTTGAATGGGTACCTGAAAAATACGGTTTTCCCAGCTCTAGTTATTAGAGACGCACACAGTTTTTAGCTTTGATTTTGCAGCCATCCAGTGTTCTCACTGGTATTGATCCCGTTTGTTGATTATCACAAAGCACAATATCTATTGATTAGTTACGTTTTTCACCGTAGTAAATAAAAATGGGTCATCACTTGACTCATTCACTTATTAAAATTAACTAAAGCTTAAAAATCGTTTGTAGCCATTTGAAGTTGGGGTAAAATAACAAGTTGTGATAATATTTCTTGCCAACTGTTTACTAAATAGAACTTATAGAAAACTTTCAGGATAAAGCGTAATGTAAAACAAATATTAACAACCTTCTAATGGCCAATCCAATTAACTGTTTTGTGACGTCATCACTAATTATAGGATATCTAATAATAATATTGCCGCATAAATGTACTATGAAGGCTCTAGTTTAGAGGTTTAAATTTAATTATTTTACTTGGGCAGTGGAGTTAATGAAGTTTTAGTAAAAACTTATATTTGTTTCATTAATTTTTTTTACATTAAAAAACATATTTAAAAACATCTTGTTTGACAATAATAACGAAAACATTCTAGAAATTACTATAATTTTCTCTAAAATTAATGCAACATTACGCTATTTAGCCACTATGTCATTAGCTTAGAAAATCACAGGTAAACGTTACGCAAGACAAGGACTTCTATTTTTGGTCATCGCCTGAGTAACCAAAAAAAAATCATATGATTGATCAGCCGATCCTTTCGCTAGAACGTTGACCTTCCAAATTGTTTAGCAAATATAAATACGCGGTTTGTTCCATTCAGTTTTATCGCCGTTATATTTCGTAAAAAATGTTAATCGTATTATACTATCAAATACTACCATATGTTTTATATTTCGAGATAATATTAATGTGATATAAACATATGTTTCTACATTATATGATAAAATTTGTTATATCGAATTTCCAAATATAATCCCCTTCATTTAAATAATAAGTACACTTATAAATAGTTGTATAATTCGTGTAATATTTTAAAAATAGCGCTCCGTTAGCATGAAACAAATTAGAAATTATTGCTGTATTAGTAATCGCGTGTTACGGGAGGTCTTCAGGACGAAAACAGATGAAAATTGGGATAAATGAACGTCAACAGGGAAGGTCATACGTGCGCGGCGAGCGTGTTTCTTCCTGTTGCCCATTTAGATGGAGTACGGTAGGCTCCGGAGCCGAAGAAATCCCATATTGAATATTTTTCAAAGGTTGGCTTTTAGCTTTAACATGAGGAAAATCGCGAACACCGGAACGCGACGCGACTAAAAAATATGCCACTGCTATTTTATAAATATACCCGGTGACATTGTAAAAACTACAATGCATAGTACCATGCGATAGAGGACCATAAAATAATAAAAAAAGGTCTTATACACTAATATCCGTAAGCCTTTTCTTTTCAACTTACGAGATCTTAAGGGATTTTTAGAAGAATTTTTTTTAATTTCTTCCGATTGTGAAGACGAAGTGTATTTTGTTTGCGAGCACTATTAGAATATTATCATATTTTTACGCGTTGAAAAACACTTACCTGTAGTTGGCGAAACATGTCAAATTAGTATTGTAATAATCTATTCTAGTTTGTCGTGTCCCTGATTACGTTTTTGTTAGGTTCTGTTTGTCGTTCTGTACACTTTTGCAGAGCATAAGGACATGATTATGTTTAATGGCGAAGTTAGATCAAATTCTTCCGAAGCATCGAGAGAATGTAGGCTTTTGGGAGAAGGTAGCTGTTTCAAAAAAGCAAAAGTTTTCATTGGGGTGATTAGAACTCATCGAACTGTTGCAAACGAAGAAACTGTTCTGCGTTTGGTATAAAATAATCCTGTTCAGCTGTACGGAATACTAATTGTGAATCAGTTAAACAAACCTTCAAAGAACAACTTCTTCACCCCTCTCATTTAAAAAAAAATCATCATCTGTTAAAGCAGAATATTTACTTCGTACATGCACTACTGGAGAGATTAAAATTCTCATCGAGCCATAATTACCGGTATAGGTTTTCTATTAATACGTGGACAAGTATAAACCACAATTGCCTAACTGGTACATTTCTATTGCCCAATCGATTGACAGGCGAGCTCTATGAATGAACTGAACACTTTATTAAAAAGTAATTGAACATTATTCAAAGAATGTATTACGTGTATAGTGGCACGCCAGCCCACTTTTCACAAAGGCGATTTGAGAATTGGTGGATTGGTCGTGGAGGACCTATACCTATGGCCAGTTCATAGTCCCGACCTTAATATCCTTGATTTTTTATTTTGGAGGTTTATGAGAAGTGAAATGCATGCCGTAAAACAGAATTATTGAGTCTGTTGGTAGATTCCGTAATAATCTAGGCATACTTCAGATGCCGTCAATTATTAACAGAATGATTGGAAAAGTATATCGAACAAGTCACCTTTAAAGCAAAGTACCGTATGTTTTTTTAAATTTATTCGTTGTTTTTCTTTGTTATTTTTAAAGCTGATGTAGACGTAGTAGCGTTTTTTTGTCGTGACATATTGAAGAGAAATAAATTTTCTAAAAAGAAAATTTTCAAACTTTCAGTATCATTTACCTTGAACGAAAGGCTTACTAACATCCGTGTATGAAATCTTTTTTTTTTTTTTTTTCTTATTTTATGGATTTCCACCGCATGGTACTATGTATTGTAGTTTTTCAATGTTAACCTTTATATATTAAGTATATAATATTTCATTATCAACATAATTTTATTTTAACTCAATAATCCAATTAACAATGTATTTTTGACAATTTCAGGTTTTCCAACATCTTGCTCCTCTGGTAGTTGTCTAGAAATAGTCGATTTAACGAAAAAAAAGACATATATTTTCGTAAACGATTGCATAGTAGACTAATTATACAGCGCAGGTCGAATATAAATTGAAATATAATATGTAAATTGTTGTAACAATATACTATCTACAACTTAAAATAGAAACTAAGGAACTTACGTAAAAACTGCGTATGCATATGAGACTGATCAACCGTCCTTGTTGTATTACAATCTTAAGCCAGTCGCATTTAGTAATCGCCTAATCGAGAAAGTAAGGAATGGATGTTAAGATCGTCTCCAAAGGGTATCGTCCATTTGCATTTAGCATTATTGATTTGTTGCGATAGCTATGTGTCTTAAGTATTTAATTATTATATAAGGAAACAATAAATATTCCATTGTGATTTGCCGATTACCTCATTCTCCGTTGTTGATTTCGCCTAAAAAAGTAAAATGGTGTGGCCATCGTCGCAGATAAGTAAAATATTACTTTCGCTCTTATTCCTAATAATAGTATGGTACTTGTTTATGGACATCAACCTCTACCTGCGAGTACAAAATTATCCGCTTGAAAACGAATCGATAGCTAATGGTACGAAACGGTACGAAGACGTCAGTTGGATAAGTTGCGATATATCGCCGTTCTGCGATGTTACTCCGAAGGCGCTCCTTTTAGATCATACCAATCACTACCTTTTCGCGCCGTTGGTAAAGATAATCGATAATATCCTTAAAATATCAGATATCGAATGGATCACGCCGAATTCCATTAGTTTCTTCCACGTTTTTATAGCGATTCTGGCCGCTAAGTGCGTTTCTAGCGACGGCCTAGCTTATAGACGCGTAGGTGTTGTGCTTTTCGAGTTTAGAACATTCCTAGACGATATGGATGGTCATGTGGCGAGAGCGCGTAAGCATATTAAAGGCGAGTTATCGGAGGTTGGCACGAGCGGATATTACATAGACGGCCTATGCGATGGGATCGGTATCATTGCCCTAATGATAGGAATTTTCATATATTTGAGGAATAACCCACCAAGAAGAGGGTATGTTCAATTACCCACCATAGTCAGCGATAACGATCGCGATAATGCTACGGCCTATAGAATTAAGGTGACCACAAAAAAGGTGGCGCTGAAGATTTCCTGCTTCTCTGCTCACCTTCTTCTAAGTTCTACGGCTTGGAATAGATACATAGCGCTCTATCAAGATATGCTTGGCGGTAAATACAACTACACGGAACGTCAATTGATAGTATTGCGGAGCCCATTCTTTTTCGCCATAGTGTGCATATGGAGGATAGTGAACGTCCATAATTTACTGCATTTCTTATTGTTGTCGGTATTTTGTGATAAATTGTGGGAATTTCTGAGAAGCATACAGTACTATGGGTTCGGGATCCTACTTAGCACTATCTGCGTAACAGAAATTCATATTCTAGATGTTAAGAATTTCCTATATAAGAATCTGAGCAACGGTGCGACGTACTGAGAAAAAATACGATGGAATTTAAATATTTATTTTTTTATGTATACAATAAGATAAAACTATAACCAATATGAAAGTTTCTAACCTGTAAAGTTAAATGGTAAGATTTACGAAGCCGTGCTTGTATATAATTAGGAATTTTTAAATTTTTAAATTAAACGTAAATCCAAAGGAAGCATCACTAGAAGTTTGACATTTTGATTTGTTTTTTATTTTCATTAAACAGCTTATGATAATCTGGTTTGATTTCTTAGGTCGTCATAGAATCATGTCTCCCTGTCAAGTGTTTGTCCAATGTACCTATTTATTAGAATCATATGGAAATAGTTATTTATGTCACAAGGGACGTAAGTGCAGTTTTACGGTCGAGAATGTCTTTTTGCAGACCGAAGCAAAGCCGAGTGTGGTATTACATTTTTTCCAAAATTTTGACAAAAAAATCAGGATTTTACTTGACTTTTTACTTATATACCTATGTAATTATTATTTCTGTTATAACATTGCTGTGTTCATTTATTTATTATTACTACTTTACTTACCAAGGACGTAAAATTCCATTACATCCCGCTATTAAGGCAATCAAGATAAATCGCACTTACGCCCCCCCAATCAGTGCAGTAATGATTGACAAGTAGTAGGAAACGGTTATCTATATCACAAGCGCTTACGACTCGAGTTTCATATATTTTTCCTACTACCGATCCAAAACGTCAAGAGAATCAGGATTTTACGAAAATATTTGCTATTTACTTAAATAATTGTCAAAGTTGTCAGTTTCTTGATTGATTAACGATAAAAAGGGTTATAAAAAAAATAACAAAACCTGATTTTTCAGCGTAGATGAATGTAATTGTGTGTTAGAACATAGTTTTTAATTCTAATCATTTTCGATATTGTTTAAAATAAAGGTACTGTTACATAAAATTAATATGATCTGAAGGAATTTCATATTTGACTGTTTTAAGTTTTAGACCGCGCTTGGCATTTTAAGAAGAATAATTTTTTGCTTAAAATTAACAGAAAAGTTTTCTTCGTAGTTCCAATTTATGTAGACACACTGTACATCTCTGAAGAAGCAATGCTAAGCAACATAAGCTAGGTTACCCATTAGTATTCAGAAAGCTAGTTAGTCACGTCAATTCAAAAAAAAAAAATGATATTTTGTGAAAGAAAAGTAAAGGTGAATATTTAAAACTACGTCTTCAACTGTTCTGGTACCCAATTCAAAAAGTTTAGAAAAAATATATAACAATTTAGTAATCTTTTTTGGGATTAATATTATAGATTAATAGAACGGACTATTTTTTCTTGCATTTGATATGAAAAAAAAAATAAATTTTGTTATATTCGCGTGAAATGTTAACCAAATTGCAAGAGCTCGCTCCGATTTTGGTATTTCTATTCTATTTTATTTACAGCTTATTCGAATGACAATAATTGATAAATATAAGCTGTGTGTGACTTATACATAGTTTGAAACGCCAGAGCAGGTCTAAATAAGAACCTAATCATGTAGAATTTTCTTGTCAATTTGACCTCTCGCTGATCATATTCCAAGGATTAAAGATAACGCGGAAGGAATTTCTGAACCTAACAGCCGATCTATTTGATTTTTCTTTATCTGGTATTGTAGCTAAACTATCAGCTCTTTAAAAGTAGACTTTTTTTGAAAATCCGTAGGCGACTTAGTCTTAAACATTGCCATTGAATAATATATTTGATTAGTTTGGCTTCATTGGCACAAAATTCTCCTCCAGGTTCCCATTTATATTTTTCTCGTTTTATTATTATGAGGTTGCATTTTGTAACAAATAACATTATTACAATTTTTAACAAGATACCACAATAGACACAGACGCGGTTTCAACCTAAAAACCTAACCGTCTTTAATTATTTGATACTTTCTTAAAGTCCTAGCAGGTAATTTGATATTTCGTTTAGTTAGCACCAAAGCGTAGATTATCCAGATGCGGAACCCCTTTAATGCACCTTTGATCTTTGCGGTTAAAACTCGTTTTATCTTGAAGTGTAAATGCCATGTTGTTAGTAATTCAAATTCAAATTTACAATATACGGATTTTGATTAAAAATTTACGTACAAAATCCTGAAAGGTGGACAAAGCTATTTATTTATAAATGTTTTAAAATTATAAACTTCTATTGCTTTTCCTTTTGCGAAATTCAAGTTATTAAATCATTACATTGAAGCAATATTCTAAATCCAAGAAATAAAATTAATAAACATTCATGTGGAGAATTACCACAAGGATGGTTAAATTCCAATAAAAAAAAAATTATTCGAGGCTTCGTAGCGTTAGCAAATCATATGTCAACACTAAAATATTTTATCAAATTCTAAATTTCTATAGTCGGTATCAGTCCTCATAAATTCAAAATTTTCCAAATCCCTCGCTGGCGTGAATAAAAGTTTCCAATAGTAAAAATTTATTTTATGTACTTTAAATTATTTATGCAGTTTTCTTCTTCTGCACCTAAAAAGAAATTTGTATAAAATAATTTTCTGAAAGCCTTACGGAACCGAATAGCCTAGAGATTTTTTGTATTTCCACTTTGCTGCCGCACGCTTTTAACAAAGATTTCCACCAATCGTTGATTTAGTCTCCTAAATATTTCCAAAAAATAAGCTGCTGTAATAAATATAAATTCGTGAAATACTGAAACAAGCACATAAATAAAAAGCACTGGTTATGCATCTGATAATTTATCATACTACAGTATGTACAGAATTGAAACTTTCAATTGGTTGTTGATGTACTTGTAAATATTGTAGAATTGGTTTATTACTGGATACCGTAATATTTTATTTTTATTTATTTAAGACTTTATATTATATATATTCCAATACATGTTATTTATAAAGTTCAAAGGTACTGGAAAATTCTGAAACCATTTTCCATAGAAGGTTTTAGATATAATTTATTGTTAATTATAAGTGCATTGTCTGTAGAAGAATTGGGGGTAACATTTTGGTAAATTGTAACTAATTTAATTGTCGTGTGCCTCTAGTTACCCCTGTCTGAGATTCTGTAGCTATTTATAATATTATAAAATGATACAATAATATTTATTGAATAATTGTTATACGTAGATATTTTATAAACTTGTTAGTAAGGATTGGTTAGATTCACTACGTACACCTGCATTACTGCAAAATTTACTATTTAATTTACTAAACGTACATTAAACGCCGTTTTTTTATTTTAAACAATAACTACGATTTTGTGGTAACACCGGGAAGTAATTATGATTCTTTGCCAAAATATTTTTTATATATTGAATTATATTTTACGTACTTCATACTTAATGGGTATCAAAAATATGCGGAAATTACGTTTGAATGTTATATACTTTATCTTAAATGTACGCATTCGTGATACGCATGCATATTCAAATATTTACTTGTTTTCTACGTCATATTGTATGATATACAGATTGTTTATGTAATATCTGTCTAATTAAAATTCGTTGCGAGAATATGACCAAAACAATTAGGGATATCTTCAAACGTGTGCGATGTATAGCGAAAAATCTGAATCGATCCTTTATTTATCTATTTAATTAAAATGAAGCATGAATAAGCAATTTCTTTTGCAAAATTTATTTAACTTTAAATCCAATTAAATAATAAACCGGGTGGTCCATATACATTTCTGTTGGTCAAAAATACATTACTGGGAATAATTCTTAATTGTTATAGGTATTTGACGAAAGGAACTTCTTCCAAGTGTTTAATGTATTGACTGCACAATGAAGATAAGCAAATAAAATTATGACGATGTTCCTTACACCTTCCATTTCATAAATACAAAACTACATCACTCCCTTTAGAGTCAATGTTCTCCTTTGTTATACAAAAACTATAGGTCTGTTCATAGAAGAAGGCTCGCATATTCATCGCAGTGTATCACAAATCGTTTGAAAAGTGTTTTCAGAGCATTCATTTGATTCTAACTAGTTTTCATTCGAAGCCATCGATATGTTATTTCTGTTAAAAACAATTTTACTTTTTAACATCAGTTTATTTATTGTCTTCCTATTTCTTATAAGAACAGCCTGTATATCAACAATACTATGCATTAAAAATAATGAATAGCAGTGGCGGCCGGTGGTGACTTAAATGGGATGGCTTCGATTTCTTCGTGTATTTCCGCCGCATATACGATAACCAATGGAAATACGCGAGGAAACCGAAGCGTTGAAATGCAGTTCCACACCAACCGCCCCCTAGTGGATATTCGCAATTTTAACTTCCTAAACTATTTTAACACGTACTTAGATAGTATACGTACTAACCGCTGCTTCCTTTCACATAGCTAATTAAAGCTAACACTTTAAACTAATTAAATATTTATTTTAAGTATTTCCATTTTATCCATCCCTAGAAAAATAGTTGACATTTTCCTGCCAATTTTGTTATTTGGCTATAACAATATTAGCAATAGTAAATTAAATCTTGATATAATAGAGCGTCGGTTCCTAAAGTGTAGGTCGGGCTAAAGAACTAACGGTGGAGAGGGTCTCGCGAACGAATGTTCTAAACAAAACAAAACTACCTTGACACCCTGAACATTAGTCATAAATTTAGGAACACAAACGTGATCGATTATTATTATCAGATTATTAGTTTCCAGTCATTTGGCATAGTTGCTGTTTTATTTTCTACGAATCAAATTGGATATGATAAAAGAAGGGTGAAGAAGGGAGTCGTTAGCAAAATTTTTATCAAAAGGTTCCTTCTTTACAAAGTAATAGAGCATACCCAATGATTTTAACTGCACTACGGTCGTTACGGATGAATAATATAGAATTATTACAGATATTATATATACAGGGTGAGTCGGGAGGAATGGACCAAACTCCAGGAGTGTATTGTACACGTGAAAATAATATAAAAGAACTCATATATTCTTAACCGGTTTTCATTTGTTTTCAAGTTATATCGTAATTACCGATAAATAAAATTTCATACTTTAACCTTTTTTTTTAATCATAGGATTCTTTTAATAAATTTTGAAAAACACCGCCATTGACCTCTAAACATTTCACCTTTCTCCTAGATCTCCCGATTGCTTTATATCTTTCCTTAATATTGACTGCCGTATTTCTAGTACAATACACTGAGACATGAAAACAGCAACGTTATTGAAATGAGTTCATTCCTCGAAAGGCTTGATTCAAATAGATAGTGCGTCATATGTGATAAGAAACGAAAAAACTCGAAATGTAGAAAGTACCTGAGTGTTTGTTTTGCATGAGTCAATCAGTGCAAGGATATTTTTATTTTATTTAAGACGTATTAATTCAAAAACAAGCAAAAATTTAGACCATTTACAAGATTACTAGATAAAATCTTGTAATTATAATTGAAAACAAATAAAAATCGGATAAGAACACGTGAGCTGTTTACATTATTTTCACGTGTACAATACACACCGACTCTATACAGGTTATATGCTATATTTTTTTTTATTATTATTATCTTTGAGTGTTTATATGTCGGTTCACAAAATACACGTAGATATTCTATTTTTAGAGTTGCTATAAATCTTTTTTTTTGTTGTACGGTTACGTAATTAGCGAAATACCATATTTATGTGCTTTCCCTTAATTTTCGTTATACAATCTTGATTTACAATCCATACGTAATAAAATTATTAAAGGCTCATTTATCGCTTTAAGCATTTGGATGTTTTGCAGTGTTCAGTATCAATTCATTTTATATCATTTATTACATTATTAACATCAGTAAACGTTGCTGAATGTAATCTAAAATAAATATTCTGTCTGGGACTAAGTCGTTAAAACTCCAAAATGAAGTTTTTAATCTTCAATTGGAAGGTATGAATAAAACCAATTGATAATGTACGTAATACCTACCGTAATAAACTGAACAAAATACACCATAACACAATGATCCTGCCTCACACAATAAATGTAAAAAAAAAAACAAACGTTCCACCATCCTGTATACTCAATTGGTCAAAAAACCAATGTATTATACACTATAAATTTATATTCTTTTGATGCATTTGGGAATGATTTTGATTTATTATACTGAAAATGAATAATGGTTTCACCACCAGTGGCGGCCGGCGACACCGTAAATGGGAGGCCATTTATAAACGTTTCGATTTCTTTGTGTGCATTTCCATTGTAGTATGTACATACATTGTCACGATATGCAACGGAAATGCACGAGAGAATCGATATATTGCAGCTTCACAGCAGCCGCTGCTAATCGCAAAGAAAGAAATACAAACGAACACATTCCCATACCTATTCAAACCATAACGTATACTGCCGCTCACTGGAAAAATCAGCAGTAGAAAAATAAATCCTTCGTAAATAACACTGAATTGCATTGTAAATTTCAATGTTTTAAATTTAAATGTTCAAATGTTCAATGTTTATGTTATCTAACGAAACAAGATGCACCATAGTTTGTTTTGATTTTACCGTATAATTTAATATGATGTTAATGTTTGAGTCTCGGTTGGCTATACTAAAAGAAATCGTGTTAATTATTGGATATTAGTTTTTAGATACCTACGAGCTTTGTTTAATAAGTACTCAGAAAAAGATAGAAAAACAAAGTATCTTTTGTAGATTTTCATTTATTTTTCAACATAAGCTCCATTTAACTCTATACACTTTTCCAAACGTTTCTCCAGCTTTTTTAAGCCTTCCAAAAATTAGGATTTCGGAAGGTCCTCAAAACAGGCATCTGTTTGGGCGATGACATCCTCGTTCGACGTGAAACGTTGTCCGCAGAGCCATTTTTTCAAATTTGGAAATAAAAACAAGTCACCGGGGACCAAATCCGTATGATGGATGTTGTATTAATTCGAACTTTAATTCCATAATGTTGGCCATCGAAACTACGATGTTTTGACTGTTCCTGTCTCCCGAGTCAACATTGGGACGGAAAAGCATCAAAACGGCCTCAGAATCAACCACATGATTGCATTTGTTCTCCACTAAGAGTAAACTCACCATCCATCTTGCCGAGATTTTGTTCACACCCAATTTTTTGTGCAAAATTGAAAACACCGTACCTTACGATATGCCTGTGGTCTCAACTATTTCGCGCAGTTCAAAACTATATCGCGGATTTTGTCAATCATTTCGGGGGGGATCACTTCCACTGGACGTCCAGAACGACATTCATCTTTTGTGAATGTACGGCCACGTTTAAACTCATTTACCCAATTGTAAACAGTTGCTAACACAGGAACAGATGTGCTATGAACTTTATTCAACTCAGCTTTGATCTCTTTCAGTGTTAAGCCTTTTAAATACAAGTGTTTTAATCACCGCTCGAAACTCACTTTTTTCAATTTTTCTACATAAACAACAATTCTTCACGTAAATCGACATTAAAAATGAATCCGTGTAATGGATATAACTGAGACTTTGACATCGGTCTAGAAACAAAGCCTTTTCGATACTACGAGGGCCATCTCTTAGATTTTCTAAGGACTTTTTGAACCACCCTCGTAAATTAAGATTTGTGTAGATTTTCTGAATACAATAATTGTAGCAAAGTAATATCGATTTCATTTCCGTGTACCTACGCTATGTAAAAGGAAGGCAAACCTCTGAAATCATTTTAAGCTTTATTTTGCTAGAAGAAAATTATTGTTACGTTTCATTAATTATTAGTAACCGCAATTAGATTTGTCTAGTGTGAGTGTATTAAACTATTCTCCTAAAAGATCTTACTTTGTCTCTATTACTTACAAAGAACTTAGCAAAAGCACGAACAATACTAAATTATTTAGCCAAAGGTAACTTGATTAGTTTGTTGTTTTTCTTTTGTTGTAATCTTAACCACACTGTCTTTAAAAAAATCGATAGAAACACAAAATGTTTTCGATACTGTGTAAAATCGCAATTTACGTGCAGAGCAATATTTTTATGTTTATCACGTATTTTTCTTATCTAGGAACGAGTGTAATACTTCCTTTAGTAGAAATTAAGCAAAAACAAATTATTTATTTGTCATGTATTTCGCGTTGCCAACTTGTGTAACTTTACCAAAGAGGACAACTTCATCACTTAACGTAACCGAAACGAAAATGTTATAAAGCATTATATTGCACCAAATCATTGCTCGTAGGAAGCTTGAATAATTTCGTCATTTTAACGTTGAATTGCATTTTTGGTTTAGCTAAGTACATAACTAATTCTAACGTGTTTTTTTCTTATTGAATTGATTATGTTAATCTCAAACTTTGTTCATTAAAGTTGATTTTTTTCTTTCTAAACTCGAAAACGCATCCTCTATCAAGTAATTAAAGCAAAATATAACCGATAATCTACAGCATTTGCAATTTTATTTAATTTAATAATATTTAAGTCTTCTACATACAGTGATGGGCACAAGTCCGGAAATACCTAAATATCTCCATATATTGCAAGTTGCTAGGAAATTGAGTACTTGTAGTTAACTGATTATGAGGACTAAAATGGAGAAATATCGGTCTATCACTGTATATAAAAGTGCGGCGATCTGTTCATCGTGTGCTTCAAATGTAAAAATTTTCACCGTCCACATGGCTTAA
Organism: Oryctes borbonicus; assembly: GCA_902654985.2. Taxonomy (NCBI): domain Eukaryota; kingdom Metazoa; phylum Arthropoda; class Insecta; order Coleoptera; family Scarabaeidae; genus Oryctes; species Oryctes borbonicus. The sequence goes on from CACRWG010004738.1 coordinate 13,716, forward strand.
ATGAAAAATTATGAAAATTGGATAGATTTTAACCAAATAATAGTTTCTATCGATCTTCATTTAAAAAACAAAAAAATCAAAAGCATTTAATTTCGCTCGTCTGTGATATTTTGATATTCGATTTTGATTTCCAACGTCAGATCATTGGTTTTATTGTATATCTGATTGGTGGTACGATGCAAAGAATTTATGAGATTAACCATAATGTAAATATAAATTTTATACATACATTTCATGTAAGTATGTCGAGCGCATCAAGTAATCACTTATAGTTATGGTATTTCTCATTAAGAGCGATGTTTTCAATTTCCCCTTGTCTTACCTTATTTATTATTATGTTTGTATTTCCAAGAAGTATTGAACAATTTTATGCTACACTATTCCGATCGAAAATCTGCCATTGGCTTGCAAAATATGATTATTATTGCTTAAAACGTTGATACTTCGATTATTTCTTCTGATTTGAAGTACTATATTATATGTAGTAATACGTACTAACAGTATTTATAAAAAAAAACTATATATTTTTTATTTCTAATCATTACATTTTTATAATAAATAAAGTTTATTGTAAATCTTGTTTTTAAGAGCCGGTTAGTGTTACAGATTCCATTTTAATAATAATATTGTAATACATCATTGGTGGTTGTAGTTGGTTTTTGTAATATTGCGACTTAAAAACATTGATTGATTGTTGTTTGATAACTATTGAGCTCAATAAAGTTCGCAAAAAATTGCATCATGTTGGGTGTTTTATTTTCTACAATCCTATCTCTCATTTTAATTTCTATCTTCTCCTATAGTACATCGTCGAAGCGGAATGGCCGGATCAGGTGGGTATCTGCCAGCCGAGAAGAGTTGCTGCCCTATCGTTAGCGAGTAGAGTCGCCGAAGAAACCGGAAGCGTAGTACAAGGAGATACCGTTGGATATGCTGTACGATTTGATGCTTGCACTAATAAGCCTAAAATAAAGGTAAGGTAAAATAATAAGGAAAGTATTGTTTTTTCGGCCATAAATGAAGGATATACCTTCGTTAAAATAGAATAGAATATACGTATGTATAATGCCTTTGCGTTGCTCCAATTTTTTAAATAAAAGTTCGACCATTTAAAAAAAACCCATTGTGCGACAACCATTTGCACCTTTGCTGAATTCCGTATGCGTAAGCGTGGCGCCATGGTGGCTTCTTGAAGAGTATTTGCTTGTTGCTGCAATTGTGGACTCTCTCTGCCCAACTCATCCCACAGCAAGTCGACGAATTATAATTTTTTTCTTAACTTTCGTTGCACCTCCCTTTCGTTTTGAAAAATCAAACTAGACGTTCCATTTATTTTGAAGCATTTCGCTTTAAGCTGAATTTTCGCAGTATTTCAGTTGACATCATAAATGAAGCCAAGTGAGTGTTAAACGAAAGCCATAAAAGCTTTAAATTGTTTGAGGTGATTATTCTATTGGAAATGAAAAGTTTCTGCAATCAACGTAAGCCCAGATGGAAATGTTTTGAATGTTTTTGTGCCTGAACAACTTGAAATTTCGATCGTTTGTCTACGATTCTTATTTTTACATTTTAACATTGTAATTTTCATTTACTGGACCATTCTGGTCTATTTTTATAGTTTTTCTGCTTTCGTAAATGTTTTCGGGTAGCAACTCTCTCTTTTGAACCTGATCATTTTATAGCGGTTACCGATATTGCAGTTTCATGGCTCTCATAAAACTTATTCGTCTAAATCTCAAATTCGAAAGCTTTGACACGTCAACTTCGCAGGCCTTAATATTTCTATTTTCAAATCATTTTGTGTATTATAGCTACTCAAACTAATTCTTAAAAAAGCTTGGCAATTAACGGACATAAAATAATAAATAGAATGTAACATTCCAGAAACATAGTAATAAAGTTTACGTTAATTACAATCAATGAAGTTGGAAGAACGAAACCTGATTGATTCCGATGTCAAAGTTTAGTTCTTGAGAATCGATTTCTTCGTGGCTATCTCCATGTATAATTGAAAATGTGTATTTCGTGGCTTTTTGCAGCAGTTGAAGATTGATTTTTTGTAACAAAGGAATTACTGCATTGTTTGAACTTATAGAAAGTAATCAGCTTACTTAGGAACACCTCTCGCAAATTTTCAATTAGCTGTAACGTTGTTCTATCCTCCATTCCTTTTTTCCACTATTGTAACTACAACTAATACCTCGGTATACTGATAAAAGAAACGTAGCAAACTAAACACTTTCAATATTGTATCTTTATTTATTGTATCAATATTGTACTTTTCATACTCTTATCACAATATAAAAAGTATACAATAAGGTGTTCCATAGTAGAAATGTCTTTCGGGTGATGTCGTGTAGTTAATATTTAACTTGACGTTTCGCTGACTATCCTGTCAGCTTTTTCAGAAGATTTCTAAAGACTGAAGAAGCTGACAGCAGGGTCAGCGAAACGTCAAGTAAAATATTAACTACACGACATCACCTGAAAGACATTTCTACTATACCAGGTGTGTCGGTAATTCCTTTCCGGTTTTTCCGGCAGATGTCA
>CACRWG010004739.1:0-16216 GCA_902654985.2 Oryctes borbonicus
AATTAAGTTTTTATTCATAAAAGTAAAATAAACTTAAAAATATCTCCTACAGTCATATATGAACTGAATAATAAATTATTACTCCAATGTTTAAACAATTTCTGCGACAAAAATTTAGACGCTCTGTTGCAATTGAAAAACAAAAATCAACAAATGAGCGATCAGTAATGCGTAGATCCTCCATTGTTCTTAATCACTTCCAATAGTCTGTTATTAATAGATTTATATAAATTTAACACATAATTTTGAGGGATATTCTGCCATTCAGTCACTATTGAAGTTTTCAGTTCCTGTACCGTGAAATATTGACGGCCTCCGCCATAAACGCGACGTGCCAATTCACCCCACATGTTTTCAATAATGTCTAAGTCTGGTGATCGTGCCGGCCACTGTAAAGTTTTAATCTTTTTCTCTTTAAACCATTCAGTAATGGTTCTTGCTTTATGAATAGGCGCGTTATCTTGCCGAAAAACAAACTTGCGCCCGGCCCCTTGGTTTCTGAAACGTAGAAGTTTGTCACGCAATAAGTCTTTATACGTCACAGATGTCATTTTGTTGTGCAAAACACTATCTCACTTTTATCGCGGAATTCAGTCGCTGCCCATATCATCACAGATCCACCCCCTAATTGTCTGGTCATTTTCACTTCATGATAATAATGCGAGTGCCCATCCGGTCCGTCCAAATTAAAACGTTTCTCATCGGAAAATATAACTTTTTCCCATTGTTTTTTCCAAGATACGTGTTCTTCAGCAAATCTCAACCTCGGTTCTTTGTGTTTCGCCGAAAGTGGCGGTTTTCTCAACATTTTCTTCCGTGATATTACCGGTGACGCCTTTAAAATCCTTTGAAAATTGCGCACGTGCGTTTGTACCCCCGCCTGTTCTGCAATAACTCTCGCCGATGCAGAAAAATTGGATGCACACCGCAATATCATGCGTTTATCCCGCTCACTTATAGCTTTCGGTCGCCCCTGGCCTTTTGGTTTGCCGTAATTTTCTGGATCTTTTAGGAAATTTCTAACGGAATGATCGCTTCTTCGTAACCGACGAGCAATTTCCTTCTTACTAACACCATCCTGGTGCCAGCCTAGAACTTTCCCCTTTCTATTAAGGATAATTGCTTTTTTCTACCCATATTGCAAAGACTTTATAAAATATAATTTCTCGCGGTGAAATGTGTACATTTTACCAGCACAACCGCTGCATATAAAGAGAAGTATGAAATTAAAACATTTTTGCTTATATTAATGTAATAAATGCACCGGATCTAAATTTTTGTCGCATTTAAAATTCCTATTTTGATCTGGGAAAATCTCAATTACCCCTCATAAAGCAATAAATACCCAGAAATATCTATAAATGGGCTATTTACATAACAAGTATTAATAACCCTCATTTACATTTTATATAATGTCTATAAACTTTGTTTCGTAAATCGAAACGATACCGCGTCTATGTTTTTGTCGGGAAGTGTATATACAAGATTTATTTTGAGGGTATTTTGGGGCAAGCATATCGAGAATTCAAGTCAAATATTGTGGGGTTCCATAATGAGACTGCGACGTTCTTAAAAGAAGCTTATGACATCCTTGAATCAAATCAAAATATCATCTTAAGCGGAATTTATTTTTGCATGATTTGTATTGGCAAGTGGGTATAACGAGGTTTGGTAAAATTGAAGCACAAAGATTCTAGAAAGAATTTATTACAATTTTTAAGAGAACAGAACGTAACATTGTACATCTAACACAAACATCTAAGACAAATATGGAATTCCAGAGAAACACTTCTATAGTAAAATTAGTTACTAAGATGCCATTAGGCACTTATGAAGTATGGTTGGCAAAGTTGAAACAAGAACGGGTAATAACTTCTGTACAGCACCACAAGGCAAGAAGTGCAGCAACTTCCATATTGAATTACTTCACCTGATGGTAATAAAAGTAACGGCTTACCCTTTTAATCAAACCCATTTGGTTAGACTGATCCAATCAGCACGTTTAAACACGTAGATTAATTGCGCAAAAAATAACATCGAGGTTTTGATTGTGGTTTCTTGTCTTTGGAATTAGATTATAGATTTGGAATATGTTCTTGAAATAAGTAAATGGTATTGTTGCATGTATTCATTTTGCTTATTTTAAGGATACATATTGTTGTTGTAATTTTGAGTTGAATAAATTCGATACTTCCTGTAAGGGTATCAGATTACAAACAACACAAAATTAGATTACTTCACATAAGTATTTCATATACTTGATTCGAGTAGCATCGTTTCCGTTGAAGTATATGAGCCGATTTTAAATGAAGTACACTTATGTCTTTTGTTTGAATGTTAGAGCTTCAAAATAATGATACGTAAGTTTGAATTGAGTATTGAAGTTGAGGATATTGATATACTTCAATTAAGAATAAATAGTTTCAAATTTTGAATTAAGTGTCGCGAGGAAATCTGGAATAGTACCTTTCCTAATATCAAAGAGCGCGAAAATATCATTTACATACCTAAGCCAAATTCTAGGAAAATATCTCATAGGCGTTTCAAATTTACCCATGAACAAGTTGGCTGTGAGAAGGGACAGGTTATCCACCGCTGTAGCCCCTAATTGCACATAGTACTTGGCCTTTGCTTGAAAACAGTGATTCATGCAAAGTAAAGTTGGACTTTTGTATTCTACAAATTTGACATCATCGATTTTGTTGAGTTTTAGGAAATTGAACAAATACTCTGTGGATTCTAGAATTGGTACGCGTCGAATGGTACTAAAGTTTCTTCCAATTCAATATTATTTATCTTATTTACAAAATCTAGTAAATTTTCTATTTCTTGAGTATCTACATTGATTGGTAAATTTTTATATTCGTTTACTAGCCATTTGGACAATTTGTACGTATGTGAGCCTGTGTCTGAAGCTATTGGTCTCATAGACTTACCGAGTTTGTGGATTTTTGACCGTTTTAACTTAAGGTTAGCGTTGTTGTGGTGCGAAGTGTGCCGATATTTTTGTATTGTTTGCCATACTACCCCAGAGCCCTTGAATTATATCAGAATACATAGGCGTATGTGAGATTAGGGAGATGAATAAAACTGGTTAGTTATCGAGAATATATTGTAAATTTTTATTTTCTTAAAAAACCATGAAGAGCAATACAGTTTGATCCTCTTTTTCTAATTTTGATGCAGACAGAAATTTTACCATATTCATCCCAAATCCCAAAAATACAATTCTATTAGGCATAAATAATTTCTAGGATTTTTAAAATCGATATCTTCTTGTATAAAATATTGCTTTAAAAAGCAGTTATCAATAATTCGCAAAATCGCGTACTTGGTAACAAAAATGCTACGCCTAGATTCACGTCGTAACATTAAGAGAAAACAACTTGGTATAAATCCAGAAAAAAGTCAATCAAAAATCAATCAAAAAGTATATCTAATTTAAAAAGCGAAGCCAAAGTGTCATTAGACAAAGAACTTTCTCAAAAAATTAAAAAGGAAACTGAATGTATTTCTTCAGATAGCAATAAAAATTTACCAAATAAAAATAAAAATTATTAATTTTTCAAGTTACGTGTTATTTGCTTCAATTTCGGACTTGTCAAAATTTGTGCGAGAATAATTCAAATTATCAGGAAAGTAGTAAAAACTCAAAGGAAATTAAATAATCGATTTATTGAGACCTTGTTTTGAAATATCGAAAATAATAAAACAATCTAAAATAATCTCGAAGAACGAAGAAATGGCGAAAAATATTTATAATTTTTTTAATTATTTAAAATAATTTAAAACGGTGCATAGAGCCTTTTATAATAAAATAATGCGAGGTTTTTAATAATATTGATAATTATCAAAATTAATAAAGCACAACGTTCCCTGAATTGTGATCGGAACATTATTCGAAATTATCAACATCGAAAAAGAAATAGATTCCGTGAAGACACAGAATACATTTCTAATGGTTTGCTACGGACGCTGTCTGATTGGTTTGCTCTCAACAAATTTTCGTAGTCTAAGTCTGTTCTAAGTCTAAGAAAAAACTAAATACTTAGTCTTTCACACAACGCATAGACGCCCAAGAATTGGGGGCCTATATATAGACCAAGTACAGCTAGAGCAATCCGATTTCACTAAATTTCTGGGTATCATTTTTGAGGATAATCTGGTCGTGTATTGGCCAGCAGACTCTTTGGCAAGTGTTATATGTTTCGGTGCTTGAGATCGCAGATAACGGTGGAGTGCCTCCTGTCGCTACACTATGCGGAAATCTATTCCAGATTACGATATGGAATACTCTTGTGGGGTTCATCGGCTGCAGCTGTTAAAGTGTTTTTGACCCAGAAACTGTAATGAGATCGTTGGTGGGCGCACATTTCATGGAGTCTTTCAGGCCCTTATTTCATAAATTCAATTTATTACCGCTTGCTTGCATTTATATAATCAGAACAGAGACACCTTTAGCTTGAATTCTGAATATCACAGATACCTTACAAGAAGTAGAGATCATCTACACACCGCTGACACTACACTAGCTATTACTAGCTTAGGACTTAGAAATGTAGGGATCATGATTTAAAATCATTTGCACAGAGAAATTAAACGAAACCACATAGTTCGTAGATTCCGCAATGCTATTAAAGAATTTTTTCAAACTCATTGCTTTTACAAAATCGGGTAGTTTCTTTCTTTCTTTCTTTTTTTGTTTGTTTTTGGGGGCGGGATTAATATATTTTTTTTATTATTAATTTTTTTGCTCGCAGATCCTGTTTTTCATTTTGGTTCAAGAGGCTATTTCATTTTAGTAGTCTTAAGTTTTATTTTACGTTTGTGTTAATTTTTATTAAAGAATCTGTTACTTTCCTTTTCTTTAATTTTGATTTACTTTGTATTCTGTATAACTAGCTATATACACTTTTGTGTCAAATAACTAAATATATTGTTATTATTATTACATATACCTATGTATAGTGAAGAAAGCAAAAGTTAAGAAATCTGGCAGGTAGACAAGTTTTAAATTTGTTTTGTGTTATTCAAAGACCATATCATAGGCGAGGTAAATAAAGACGTACGATTAATATTTAAAATAAAATGACCTAGTTTTAAAATTATTTCTAGGAGAACATATTGTTGCTATTATGTACTGCTGTTCGTAACTGGCGCATGTGCTAATTATAACTTTGCCATTGAAACGCAGCATCAAATCATTGATTTTGTAATACCTCAATACGCGACAAACAAATGGCGATGTAATATAATGCCCCGCGGAATTCGACAAGCGTATTTTTAGAACAAGTAAAAACATCCGTATTACCAACAATAACACCACGGAGGAGATTTAGAACACTATGGCGTACTCGTAAATACATAAGTAATATAATATGTCTCTCCTAGCAAGGCTGTATGTGAACTTCAAATTTATTTTCTATTAATAAGTGATTACGCACGGTACATCCTTTTTTATTACTATTCGATACTTACGTTACGGGGCTATTAATATGCTGAAATTTGTCATGGTACATGTGCAAATTAGGCGATTCTATTCTACTAAGAATTTGCCGCGGTACTCATATGTCTTTTCCCTTGAAGCCGCGAAGCTTTCCGCTTAGTATTTGCAGCTGGTGACTCACCCAAAAGGTTACGCTTAGGTGTATCACGGTATTTTAAGAAGAATAATGTAATACGAAGGTTTGCAAACTTTTTTATATACAATACAACGAAGAAAATTTATACAAGAAAAACATACTGAAACATTATTTAACCAGACCGAGAGTCTTAAATAGTCACACTTATACATTCCTATCATTGTATTCGTTATAATCTAATGCTATATTGTAGAATAAAAATAGCAAATCGAAACGTTTTAAAATCAATTACTTAAGAGAAATCTATTGGTAGATCTTAAATACCAATCATTATCTTCGCATTCCTTGCATCAGCAATAAAACAGATAAAATGCTTCATAATACAAGCATTGCCACATCATTACAATTTAATTTCCTAATCGAAATTGAATGTTGGTTAATGTTGTCGGCGTAACTTTTATTACAATAGAAAAGTCAATTGAAGCTTAAGTTACACCACCGACAAAAACATAGACGTGGTATCGTTTCTATTTTCAAAACAAAGTTTATAGACTTTATATAAAATGTAAATGAGGGTTATTAATACTTGTTATGTAAATAGTCCATTTATAGATATTTCTGGGTATTTATTGCTTTATGAGGGGTAATTGAGATTTTTCCAGATCAAAATAGGAATTTTAAATGCGAGAAAAATTTAGACCCTGTGCATTTATTACATTAATACAAGCAAAAATGGTTTAATTTGATACTTCTCTTTATATGCAGCGGTTGTGCTGGTAAAGTGTACACATTTCACCACGAGAAATTATATTTTATAAAGTGTTTGCAATATGGGTAGAAAAAAACAATTATCCTTAATAGAAAGGGGTAAAGTTCTAGCCTGGCACCAGGATGGTGTTAGTAAGAAGGAAATTGCTCGTCGGTTACGAAGAAGCGATCATTTCCTAAATTTCCTAAAAGATCCGGAAAATTACGGCAAACCAAGAGGCCAGGAGCGACCGAAAGCTGTAAGTGAGCGGGATAAACGCATGATATTGGCGGTGTGCATCCAATTCTTCTGCGTCGGCGAGAGTTATTGCAGAACAGGCCGGGGTACAAACGCACGTGCGTAATGTTCAAAGGATTTTAAAGGCGTCACCGGTTATATCATGGAAGAAAATGTTGAGAAAACCGCCACTGTCGGCGAAACACAAAGAAGCGATGTTGAGATTTGCTGAAGAACACGTATCCTAGAAGAAACAATAGGAAAAAGTTATATTTTCCGATGAGAAACGTTTTAATTTGGACGGACCGGATGGGTACTCGCATTATTATCATGATCTGAGAAAGGAACCAAAAGTGAAAATGACCGGACAATTAGGGATTGGATCTGTGCTGATATGGTCAGCGATTGGATTTCGCGATAAAAGTGGGATAGTGTTTTGCATAAACAAAATGACATCTGTGACGTATAAAGACTTATTGCGTGACAATCTTCTACGTTTTGGAAACCAATGGGCCAGGCGCAATTTTGTTTTTCAGCAAGATAACGCGCCAATTCATAAAGCAAAAATCATTACTGAATGGTTTAAAGAGAAAAAGATTAAAAATTTACAGTGGCCGGCACGGTCACCGGACTAAATCATTATTGAAAACATGTGGGGTGAATTGGCACGTGGCGTTTATGGCGGAGGCCGTCAATATTTCACGGTACAGGAACTGAAAACTTCAATAGTGACTGAATGGCAGAATATCCCTCAAAATTATGTGTTAAATTTATATAGATCTATTAATAACAGACTATTGGAAGTGATTAAGAACAATGGAGGATCTACGCATTACTGATCACTCATTTGTTGATTTTTGTTTCACATTTGCAACTCAGCGTCTAAATTTTTGTCGCAGAAATTGTTTAAACATCGGAGTAATAATTTATTATTTAGTTCATATATTACTGAAAGAAATATTTTTAAGTTTATGTTACTTTTACGAATAAAAACTTAATTAGATATCTTGCTAGTTTCGCAAAGAAATGTTGTAACCCTTAAAATCCCCAAAACATCTTACCGCGTCTAAGTTTTTGTCGGGGAGTGTATGTTATATGGCAAGAGCGAGAGGATTTTGGTGGTTCCTTTTTTTAATTTAATGTACCTATGCTTATAAAATTTTAATGTCTGCATTTTCAGTTTGGAATACAAATTCGCTATTCTAATCATTTGAAAATATCCCATTGCCCCCCCCCCCCCAAAAAAAAAAAAATCTACACTCAATACCATCTAAATTGGGGATCTTTTTAAATTGAAAAGGATACTTATCCATTTTTCTTTCAATTTGCATTAAGCCAACATTTTTAGCAAAAGTAGAAATATATCATACTTTTACAGTCTGCGAGTAGAGCCCTAACAGAATTTTTATTAAATTCTACAAAGAAAAAGTAGCAATACTAATACAAAGATGTATAACGAACTTCATTGGGTCTTGATAATCTTGATAAAATAACTGTAACATAAAGATATCAATTCTAATTAATCAATGAAAGCTTAATGATGATTATATATTTTTTATATCCTAGCCTACATTTCAAGTTACTGCTCCGTAAATTTCATGTTGGCGACCACTGGTTCACATGGAGGACAGTCTCCGATTTAAATTTAGAGAAAGTAAAGAATCTATTGATACCAAAGCACTATTCTCTTTATAACATTTTTGACATAAGGAATACTTTCCAATTTCTTAAAATTATTTTGTTTCTGATAATACTTATGTTTATTACAAATCAAATGTGGAGTATTCGATAATCTTATGAACGATCTACAGGTTTTTAGCAGTAAATGGCGTCGTATCTTAATTAAGCTAATTGTGGCAGTTTACTAGATAAAATAAGAAACGTTAAAGAGAATTTTATAACGTGCAAACGATTACATCTATCGTACGATGTACTTAAAACAACTGATTCATCAATTTGATCCTTATTTAATGTACAAATTTATTGATGATAAGAACGCATAATTTTATCTATTTACGAAATCAGCAAGATTACGTAATCCAAAATATTTATTTTTATCCATTATTTTACTTTGCCCGTCACCTACGGCTTCTATACATGTGTATGTAATGCAAACTCTAAGATAAGTAATCAACAACGAGCCTTGAATAATCTCTAATGCAGTCAGCTCATCTTTTTCTTTACGAGTGATGTGATTTTTTTATTTAGTCTGTCACGATTTTTTGTCACAATTTAGAGATGGATAAATTCCCTTCAGATCAAGCATACGTACATACGTTGAAAATAAAGCAAATAATCTTTTCTTAAATTCTCGGGAAATCTCAACATTTACATTACTATTAAATTTCATAGTAAGTAGATGTCGAAAACAAATAAATTCGAATGTTTAAATTAATGATAATTTGGCTCATGATGGAATCGTCAACAAATAACACAAATAAATCGAGTTATACTATATCTATTTGAATGTTGAATAGGCCCCCTATTTGTTCTTTAAAAAGCAACAAATCAAGTTCCATCTTACATCTTGATTGTGTTAAATATCCTTAGTTTGCTACGAAATTGATTTTTTTTCTGTTAGGACTCGTAGAGCAAAATGAGTTATCACTTTTTTCAAAGTCAACAAACATTATCTTTTGATACGAATATATTTTTAAGGTTCTTTTGAGTTAAAAAAATATCAGTAAAAGCACTATTGCTTCATGGACATAAATATATTTTAATACATGAGTAAATGAAAAAATTACGTCCTCCGAGAGAAACCGAAGGAATAAATAAGTACTGGTGGGGTTTTGCAAAAATTGAAATCAATGGAAACAAATTTTAAGAGCCATGAAGAGGCTAAATTTATTGAGGCTAAACTTTTACAATTACAATTTTCACATTTCGTTCGTCTAAAATAATTCCTACCGATAGATAATTCGGTCTCTTTGACTTCTGTTGTTAAAGGGTTTATATACGTGACACCAAAGAAGATTTCAAGGGAAAGGCGTCACCTCACAAAACCTCCAACGATGTAAGAAAACGTAAATAATAGAAAAATTAAGAATAAAAATCTTTCTGGAAACGTTAAATATTTAAAATTTTGCCTTCTTTTATGTTATAAATCTGAACTTTACGGACAAACATCCTTATTTTGTGTTGTACACCTTAATTGGTGCGAATTTAAATCGTTTGATAAAAAATATTATTATTACCATCGAAATATCTCAAGACTTAGTTACACGCAATCTTGAAAAGTATTAACCCCTTTTTTTTGAGATTTTAATGAACAAGCAACAAAGTTTTCATATGCATCTGTCGTTTTTGCGCGAAAGTTTTAAGAAAATTTACTTCAAAATGGCACATGGCAAGCCTACCAGTGTAGAAAAACGTTCACTCATTATTACGCTGTTTGAAGAAGGATATGCGGGGCGACAAATTGCTAAAAAAATAAATATGAGAAGTTCAACAGTAAATGACATCATAAAGCGATATCGTACAACTGGAATTATAGAAAATCGCGTTCGTCCCGCATCTAGGAAAACAACAAAAGCTGAAGATTTGGGAATTGTATTATTAAGCAAACGCAATAGAAAATTAAGAGCGCCACAAATAGCAGCCGAAGTCAATCGCGGCCGTGAAGAAAAAGTTTCGGCGAGTACGGTAAAACGTCGACTTCAACAAGCGGACCTTCATGGACGCATTGCCATTCGAAAACCCTTATTATGTCGGGGCAACAGAGCAAAACGGCTACAGTGGTCCCGTTCTCATCTAGATTGGTCGTTAGATGATTGGAAACACGTGCTTTGGAGTGACGAGTTAAAGTTTGAGATTTTTGGGCAAAATCGACGAGTTTATGTCCGAAGATCTAAAACCGAAAAGTGATCCCGGACTGCATTGTGCCAACAGTGAAGCAGTCTGTATTAGTGTGAGGATGTTTCTCCTTTGCTGGGACGGGAGATTTATGCAGAGTGCAGGGTGTAATGAGGAAAGAAAATTATTTTGCAATACTCCAGAATCATGCAGTGCCATCAGGATTGCGTATAATAGGCTGTAACTTTACATTCATGCATGACAACGACCCAAAACACACTGCGTTAGTGTGTAAGAACTATCTAAAGGAGCAAGAAGAACAACACACCCTGCAAGTAATGACACGGCCCCCACAAAGCCCAGATTTGAACCCTATAGAGTTGTTGTGGGATGAACTGGACAGGAGGATCCGAAAAATATGCCCAACTTCACAAGAACATTTACGGAATATTCCGCAACATGAATGGATTAATATTCCACAATCCGTTTTAACAAACTTATCGAAAGAATGCCTAGAATAGTTCGAGCGGTGATTAACAGCAAAGGAGGTTTCTTCGATGAAAAAACAAATAATATTCAGTATGTTATATAAGGCCAGAATAACTTTTTATTTATTTATTTTTGTCTTTTTTACCTGTACATAGAATAAAATTGCATTTTGTTTTTAGTTTCGTTTGTTTCTGTAACCTTTTCATGTTTTTTACTAACCGACCGAACTTCTCTGAACGGCAGTGTACATTTCCGTAACTTTTAATACAGTAAGATGTAGGTACATACATAAAATTTTGCTTTGCCTTGTAAATTCAGTTAATAGTACGTAATTGTACGGAGGGCCCCCAAATCTTCGGAGCTTTCCAGCCTTGCAGGGTCAGCGAGAGTGGCATCTACGCCATTATCTTAATGTTGAGGCCCTTGTAGCTTATTAGGTTAGCTTGTTTTGTAAAAAACAGTAGTAACTCGTGAATAACCTGTGTATAGAATGAACTTACTCATATGAGCCGAAAACGAAGTTAGTCTCCAGTAACTTTATCGTATGTCGAATAGTTTTCTTATACACCAGCAAGGAAACACATGCGATAAGCAACTCTAAAATAACTTCTCACCCTTCATGGTTATTTCTTATTAATATTGTATTAGGACATAATTGTGATTCAAAATCTATACATCATTTAAGTCAATTGACTTAAAGCAAATAATAACTATTTACGTAGAGCTAATGTGCTATCTCTACCTTTTATAATACGCACTAATGGTTTGTTTTTCATTCATTTCATGTATGAATATAACAGATCTCCACAGAGAGCGCAAACCCGCAGAACCTAGTTCAAAAGCAAACCCATTCTATTCACCCCTGTATTTATTTGTATACCCATTTAATTTATAGATATAAATTGATAAAACGCACACAACTTTTAGACATTTATTGCGTGGGGTTGCTTAAATGGATCCCTTACCAGCGTTTCCCCCTAAAAACATTAACGAAACGAGCATCGCTTCCGGCATGTGGCAAAGCAATGACTATAAATAACGGCTACTCAAAGTACATCTAACGGATACAAAAAAAAAATCACCAAAATGAAATAGGGAAGATAAATAATGAATTCAACTATGCAAAGCGATACTTGAGAAAACTCAAGTTACATATTTAGGTTGAAATAATTAGAACTGCCGGGGCACGACCCTGAAAACGAAGCTACTTTGCTCGGTACAATTTGGAACACTATCGCAATAATCGATGCTTGTGCCGGATTAAAGTTAATCGAGGACGAAATGTGGGCGGCGTAATTGGACTATTTACTAATAAAATAGACATTGCTTCTACGAAATTCTGGGAAAAACTGTTGTAAATTAAGCGACTAATGTCCAAATTATTTTTTGTTAGACAGCAATTAAAGCCAAACGATTATAAATGGGTATTTTTTCAAGAATTTGTTTGGTTGATATAATTTTTATCTGTTAAAATTAAATTTTCCAATTGATTATTTAAGCTGTGATAATCCTTGAATTGTTGGCGAAGTTTTGCTGCATGGGTGCTTATTACGTACTGTATCTGTGACGTATTACTATTTTAGTAAGAATTGGGTACGCGTAAATAAAGTACTTTCAAGTTACAAATAAAAAAGCAAACAAACTATTTCCATATTTCTTTAAAAAATAGCGTATAATATTATTTATAAATAAATGGGCAATAGAATTAAGCGAAATAAAAGATTATAAAAGTGTTCCAAAGAAAACATTAAGTCGGTATATTCTTATAAGAAAAATATGTAAAAATCGCTGTCGTGCTCTATAAAATCTATTTTGTCTTTATCTATCATAATTTTGAAAAATACTCTCGGAACCACGCTGATGACGCCGGGTAGGCAGAAACATGTCCGTGTGTTAGTGTATTTTTTTCTCTCTCCTTTTATTGCGTTTGCCGTGAATTATTCCATCAATACCATGAGGAAGCTAAGCTATCTTAGCATTATTTTTTGGTAATAAGGACCACTTTGATGAGGAGCCACCAGATCGTCCCATTTAGGTGAATAAGGACGATATGATCAATAAAGTTCACGATATTGTGTTAGAAGACTAGAGAGATTGCCAATATACTAAACATCTCAATTGAACATGTGCAAAATATTCTTCACGAAAAATTGAATATGGGAAAGCTATCGGCGAGACGAGTACCGCGTCTGATAACGACTGATTAAAAGCGGAAACGCGTGATAATTTCAAAGTAATGTTTGAACATGTTTAAGCAGAATGTGAGTTATGTGATTGTGAATATATCATTACACGCCAGAAACCAAATGGACTTTTCCCAGTGAACCTGAACCAAGAAAGGCGAAGACGATTTCATCAGCCGGAAAATTTATACAATTAAACAGAAAGAGGCCCAACCTAGCGAAGAAAAAAAAATTCTACGGCAATTGCGGCAGCAAAATTAATCTAGGCACGAATTGGTCACCCATTCACGATATCTACCAGATTTGGCCCCTGGGACTTCTTTCTTTTACCAAACTTGAAAAAAATGGCTTGGCGGAAAAGGATTCGTATCAAGCGAAGAGGTCATTGCCGAAATAGAGGCCTGTTTTATAGAATTCGACAAATCCCATTATTTACAATGCAAACAATTCTATAAAAACCTTAGGTGCATTACAAAAATCATACAATGAATTTGAATAAAATCCAGAGCATTTAATTTTATCAGGAATTAAAGTATTTACCTGTTTACATACATAAATTACATATTGACAGTGAGATCAAAACTTCCTAGATATTTTGCAGTTTCGCTTGTTTTATAAATAACAACGAAAGAGAAATTGATCCGCAATTAAATGTTAAAAGATCGAGACCGCGCTGCATTCGATAAGAACAACGTCGACGACCTTCCCATGGTATTCTTTTGTTTATAAACAGAAAAGGTGATTGTTATCGACGTCGCAGTAAGCCGTGGAAAAAAGAGGACGGGCTAACATCTGCAGGAATATGCAGCAGATAGCGTTTATTATCAAAGGCGAATGAAGAAGAGAGAAACGATTATTACGTTTTGAATAAAATGTCATCATCAGTCATATATAAAAACGTATCAATTTGAATCATTAGATGTAGAAAGATTGATTAAAGTCGCTGAAGTAGATCGTAAATCATATTTTTCGGGAACTTCAAATAATGTCGGTGCACTTGAATGACGAACGATACTAGTGCCGCCTGCAAGAATAAATATTCTATTTATTTATTTGCGAATTTTTTGAATAATAATGTGACAATCAGGCAGAGTATCTGGAAAATCTACGAAGACAGGTGAGGCGCCTCCACAAAATTCAGAGCGAGTAATATTAGAATATCTCACGATTTCACGACATCTCGATTAGACACCTTTCAGCAAAACGAATGATGAATCGCAAGGAACCATACATATTATAATTATTACAACATTTACAGATGATAGATACGCATAAACGCTTATTTGTCACTGTTTTCATAAATGCAAGTGATAAATACGCTGAAGGTTCGTTCGAGAACAATGAATCTCAAATTATGCATTGTTATTATACAAGTTATTGCATCGGTTACGTAATGATAAGGAATGCAATAAAAGTGTCATGTTTACATTAACTACATGTAAGTACGGCCTGCGTATTGTTTAACGTGTAAAACACGATGCAGTTGAATGATATCATTATTCGCCGGCAGCTATATTTAAACACGTTATCGCAATCAGCAATATAGAGATGGTTTGATAAAAAACGAATATTGCTTAAATTATTGTATAGTATTTGGTTATTCACACTATACTTCCATATTGTGTTTTCTTTCCTGAAAATTAATTTTACACTTGACCTTTCTTTTCTGAAAATTAATTTTACACTTTACCCATTTAATTTTCAGGAAAATGTTTACTTCATGAGTCATTTGCGGTTCCAATACAATTAATCAATCTTTAGATTGAAGTGTTGTTTAACTGCATTTCTACAAGCAATGATTGCTCGCTCAAACAAAACTCTTACACACTCCTGTAATTTCTTTATTAAAAGGGAACAGTTTCGGCTGGTGGTACGTAAATGGGGGGTCAAGGACAACGCTTCGATTTCTTCGTGTGTTTCCGTTGCATATCGTGTACGTTGTCTTTCACCCCTGTTTAGAGGATCCATGCTTATTGCTCTTTTTCATTACAGTACCGCATATTCGTCTAAAATGCTCGTGAAAAATGTTTGCAAAATTTGTTCTTGTGAAGTGTAGGAATTAAGTATAAGATGATAATGTATAAATGTGGTTAAATTTGGATTTTTGGCTGCTTAGGATTTAACAGAATTTATCAATATTGCAAAAGTTTATCAATTATATATGCTTGGATTCATGATGATTTATGATAAGCGCTATTTATGACCCGAGTACTTTTTGCTAATGATACGCCCTGGAATTATGGAACACCCTGTATAAATGTAGATAATTTTAAAATGTTATCTTGATACTTCTCTTAATAACAGATATATCGAGCTTTGCCACATTATTACGCCATCTCTATATATAGTTACAACAGCCAATTTTTAATTTTTTTGAAAATTGATTGAAAATATCTACTGAAAATATTGTTAACTTAAAATCTACACTAAACACACATTTTTTTAGCTCAAAACTGCTTTCAACCACCATATACAGGAATTTCCTTTTTAGTAAAGATTTTTTTTAATAAGCTTGAAACTTCACAAACTTTTGTCTTAAAACAGAGCTTTTCAGGGAAAGGAAATTCTAAAAAAATGTAAATAGGATTTGATCTCCCCTCCCGACATTAAACTTGTTCTATTTACAATTATCTTTGACTTACATTGCCGAAGCCATTTGCTTACGGTCGTGTATTTACTAATCACGTACACAATCTTGTTATGAAGTATTTTTTCTGATATGATAACGGACGTCTCATCAGGATATATACCTACTTACGAAATGTTCATTAATAACGGCAGGTCATTGGACTAAACTTGGAATAAGAATGCTTCCAACACGGATCGTTGCAGTAATCTTCTTTCCGTTTACACAATCAATTCGTTTGGAATCTTCAGTAGTGTTGCATTCAATACATTGAGTTCGATTTGTTAAGTACTATTATATCTGATTTTTCTGAATCAAACTTTCCCATTTTCTTCTTTCTCAAGTAGTATGTTTTTACTCCAATTTATTAAAATGCCGTTTTTTCTTTCAAAATCACCCGCAGTAGTTTGCTTATGAAACCCTGATGGTTCCCGTCCTTGTTTAAAACGCATTTTGTAGAATGGCCATACACTCCCCGACAAAAATTTAGACGCGGCAAGATGTTTTAAGGGTTTTAAGGGTTACAACATTTCTTTGCGAAACTAGCAAGATATCT
>CACRWG010004740.1:0-16181 GCA_902654985.2 Oryctes borbonicus
TCCAAGGATTTCGAACAAATACTGTATCAAAATCTGCTCCCGAAGATAGGGTCATATATCTCTAGTACGGCATGGTTTTGTTTTGGGACATTCTACTATAACTAACCTAGCTTGCATTACCCAAGACATTGCGGAAGAATTTGGTCGCGAGAGTCAAATGGACGCCGTATACACCGACTTCTCACGATCATTCGTCTCTATTGACCACGGAATTCTATTTCGTAAGTTAAGACATTTTGGGTTAATTACACCGCTTCTTACCCTCTTCTGCACTACCTAGAAATGAGATGCAATTATGTTTACAACAATGAATTTAAGTCTTACGCATATATTGCTACCTCGGGCGCAGCGCAAGGTTCGGGTCTTGGACCACTTAAATTTAACATGTTCATTAATGACCTTTCTTTTCCATGCTGCTCTTTAGCATACGCCGAAAACGTGAAAATATATTGCACAGTGAATAATGTCTCCGGGAATACGCAGCTGCAGGGTTTGAACACAATCATAGATTGGTATAACGATAATTGACTTATCTTGAATATTATAAAGTGTAGTATTATTTCTTTTACTAAAAGACATAAAATAATTCACTGCGTTTACTCTATCGGTGGGATTCCCTTTGCTCGTGATTCTGTCATCAAAGGTTTGGGCGTGACCTTTGACCACCAAATGAGTTTTACGCAACACATTCGCGATGTATGTACATCTGTTTCCAAGTCACTTGGTGTCCTCATAGGTATATTCCAGAAATTTACAGATCCGTAAATTATTCAATGCATTTGTATGAAGCAAACGGGAGTATGGTAGTGTGATTTGGTATCCGTATTACGAAATGCATTATCGGCTGAGAGTATTCAGAGGAAGTACATATTAGTCGTTAACTATACTCTGTTGTTACGGCGTCATATGATCACAACTGTTGGGTGCGCGTAAGGTTAATACATGTGTTTTTCGAGCAAAAACAGTGGATTACCGCGTTTGGAGTTTAATGTGCCATCTAGATACTGCAATACCTTTCGTCATATAAAACCAATGTCCGGCGTAAAACGCATCTAGTGCACTCTATCATTAACACTAATTTGGTATATGGTAATTGTTGGTAATATATGTGTATCGTATCGGTATTACATCTACAACTTGTATTTACTTTTGTAATTTTTCCTGTAATGAAATAATGTTTGTTGGACGAATGTATATTATTATTGTTATTATTTCATCGTAAAACATGCGTCTCATGCGATAATTCCCGCTCTAGCTTTAGCTTATAAAATATTTATCATGACTATGCTTTTTGAACATTCATTATTTTCGTGATAGTGGATCGCATAATGGGTTCATTATTTGAATGCTCCACGTTAAATAAAACACAGATTTCTTCGTGGGATCTCCTGTTACCGAACCCAATCATTATAAAAATTTCGATTCGTTCCATTTCAGTTGAACGTACCGCGTTTTTGAAATAGTTTAAAAATATCTTTATTAAGAACAGTTGAATATACACAAACCGTCGTTACAACTGTTACAAAGAGAAATAAGAATACTATTCAATTCATAAAACGTACGGATTGCTATTTTAAAAAATTGCACTTTTGATCACATGTTTTTCTCGTAAAACTAATAATAAAAACGCCAGCATCGATGTTTCTAATTAATATTCTTTACATGCCCAGTTCACCATTCCGCTTGTCTCTTATCTATAACTAAACCCTAACAACATTCAATAAAAAAAAGCCTATCCAATGCATTTAAATGATCATACAATACAGGAGAACCATTGAGGAGAAACGGAGCTACAAGTAAACACTCATTTTTTCAAAGATACAGAAATCTTACTTGTTCCTCTACGTTCCGTTTTCTTTCGTCTGACATTAATAGGGATATTATGGGTAACTAAAGGCAGCTCCGTTTCTCTTATTTTCTCAATTTTATTTCGAAATAGATTTGTTCTCTGAGAATCTTTTAGAAAAATCTATTTAAATGTAACTCATAATGCTAATACTTATAAAGCTCGTAATGGTTTCTCAATTGGAGTTTTCGGTATAAGTAACTCATTGTAAAGGAAAAATAAATCTACTTAAACTCTTATATTGTCAATATGTACCGCATTGTGTGCAACAAGAATGGGATCAATACTTCAATTTGTTATATTCCTGCGATTGTCTTTTCGAAAATTTATTGGATGAACGGTACTTAGTAATAGGACAGTAAAGAAAAGTAAACCATCTTTCACCTACATTTAGAAGGTAGAAGTATGAGTAAATTGTCATAACAATTACAAGGTTGCAGAAAAGATTATTTTTTTTTCTTCTAGAAGACTGAAAATACCAACCATTTTTGCATAGAAAATGTTTTTTATGAACTGTACGTTACTTATTTTCCACCCTGTATTAAACAGCATGAGTATAGTTATGGACAATGAAAGGGTTAAATAGCTGACAGAATTTGGACTACAATGGGCCCATTATGCATCCTCGCTCTACTTAAAGCTTTCTAGGCCGTCACCCAGTCTTCTGCCTCGGCATAGTTCAAAACCTTGACAAAACGGAGACTAAACAAAGTTGGTCTTCATCCAGTGTTGTCTTTTTTATTGACCCCGGCGCTGAACACTTTGGTCATTGTTCTTGTACTAGGGCTGGGATAGAGCCCGTGTACCCTCGTGGTCTCTATGTGACGAACGCCTTTAATTTTAAGGTTCCATTATAGTCCAGAACCATAGGTGGTGTGCGGTCCTACAACTCCTTGACCAAAAACTGACAGAAATGGAATCTAATATCTTCACTGCGTACAAATCATGTCTCGCCGACCAGGTTCAATGAAATTAGTAAGACATTTACCGACCAGCGCCAGCACTGAAATTTACGCTTGAAAGACAATGGTCTCCAGCGTTAGTGGTCACAATTATTCCAGGTGAAGCTCATTTTGCTTCAGTTTCTGTATTGGTTTTCATCCATCCATGAACTATCCTCATCAGTGACAGTCTCCTGGTCTGTCAAAGATTTGTCCCACCTTTAAGGACAGCAGTGCCTTCCATTAACGTCTTGGAATCCATTCGCCTTGTAAGATAATAATAAGATCTTTACTACCATACAAATGCGAAACGTAGATGGAACTTATGGTAGACAAAGGTAAATAATGCAGAGGATGTGTAAAGTAGAACACTTGAAAAGAATGGAGAAGCAAACAATTGCTAGATGGCTGTTGAAGAGGACAAATATGTAAACTAAAGATATTGACCACAAGTACAACATTTGTACACATCACGTCAGCAGAAAAAGAAGACTTATACAATTTTATTTCAGGAACCACGCAAATGTGATTAGCTTCACTTTTCTTATAGCATTCAATTTTATATATCAAAAATTTTGTAAAATATAGTCTTCTAAAAGCCTATTGGTATTTTTGTTGTGCTTATGATGTTATAAAAATCACACCTATTCAAATGAATTGGTTTGCGGCTTCACTAATTAGAACCACAAGAAAACGAAGAAATACGTTGTATACAGAATCATTTCTAAAACTAATTTGATACCGAAAAGAGACTACTGAGAACTTACATGTTAACATTATCAGTAGTATTAGTATTGTTTGGGCAATGGCACATGTCTTTAGTCACTGCGACCTTGATACATCTATTGTAACAAAATGCCCTTATATATACTATAGTAGGTGGGGGCTCTTAATAAACCTTAATATTACTCTAGGATCTTCATCCCTCAGTTCAGTAGATGTCAGGAATAGTATACTGAAGTGTTTTTGTCGAGTGCGACTGATGGCAACACATTTATATAGAATGTATTCTGCCGTCTTCAGATCTTCTAGGGGTACACGACAGACTTGATCTTCAGCTTTTCCTAGATTGAATAGGTAATATTTCAGGGCTGCACGACCTGTCAGAAATCCCATCAGTAACCTAAGGTCCACTTTGCTGAACGATAACACCATTTTTGCTGTCTTAAGCGAGCCTGACATAAATGCTTTCGCCTATTTTTGTCGTGGAGCATTTTCCCAGTACGAGGTCTTTCGATCGTCCTCCCATGCTTGAATTACTTGTTTCACGTGGCTCTCTTGTTGGCCCCAGAAGGGGTAAGGACCGATGAAGAGCATATTGCCTGCTTCCCTAGCCAGCTTATCTGCCTTTTCATTGCCTTCGATCCCTTGATGGCTTGGGACCCATCGCAGGGTAACGTGGAGTTTTTTATGTCCCAATTTCCTTAAATTGTGTATACATTCGTAAAGCAGACCAGATTCATATGAGTTGGCTTTGATAGCCTTTAGAACTGCCTGACTGTCACTGAGTATAGTTATGGGTGCGCCTCGTATCCCTGTCTCGAGGTTCTTTATGACGCACAAGTTCGGAGCAGAAATCTCCGCTTGAAGTATGTTAGTGTGGAGTCCTATAGGCATTTTAAGGTGGTAATTAGGCCCATTAATGCCTATACCTGTTCCGACACCCTCTACTCTTGAGCCATCCGTGTAAGATGCCAGGGTACCTCTTTTACTTTGAGGCTGCTCGGATGCCTACTCACAGCTTTGAATCTTGTAAGGCTAATCAAAATTGTATTGTATATGGATCTTGCCTTTTGCAATATACAACAGATAATTTATGTTGGGATCTTCAAAGATTCTAAGATGCCCTTTAAAATCTCCAGGCTGCGATCCCTTGCTCTCTCTCTTGCTCTCTTGCTCTCTCGCTCTGCTTAGCGTAAATGAAGGTATTGCAGCCTACAGCCAAATTTCATATATATATTTTATATTAAATATAAAATAAATTAAATACTACTTACTTCAGTTCACTAAGTGGCAAATGGCATGTGCTATGTAATTCAAACCCTGTATTATACACATATACACGATAGGCGAAGAAGAAGCGAATTTTATTTTTGGCCAATATCCGATTCATTCCGCAATATTATTTTCCAGCCAAATGTACATTGTTATAAAGGATTTATATTTTCAAACAAACATTTTTCCATTTACAAATGTATTCCGCCTAATGTACTACTTAAAACCATTTAGATTGACTATAGAAGCTCGCGTGGTTCTGAATACCGGAAAGCGCTGCATGGAAACTTCGATGAGAAAATAGCTAAATCATCCACAATATTCTCGACGAAACATTAACCCACAATTACGGGAGCTTACGTAAGCGAGGTTACTGGCGAACGATTTAAATATTACATTCCCCTTCGTTTTGAAGCTGTCGATCCGAAAATAGAACGCTTCCCATTCCTTCCGCATCTACTCCTTCTATTCCATCCTCCACGAATGTTAAACATTCGACAGTGTTTATCCATATTCTTTACACCAGAGCATGAAATTTTATGTCACTATCAATTTTCCTTATATATTATTTAGTATTCTCCCAAACAGCTTTTGCATTTGTAAAATTGTGCGCACAAACTAAAGACGGCACTTATAGTATACGGATTTGTCTATTTTCAGAAATTGGATAGATTAGACTTTTACTCAATAAATGACTATTATATGCGGTAATACACAAATTCGTTTTTAATTTTCGTTGATTGCATTAAGTTACTTTTAATTCGTCACACAGTAACTTCTTCTAACGTATGATTTCCTTACTTTGTAAATTTATTATATTATAGTCTGTTCAATCCCAGGCAAATATCTCTGCGGAAAATCTTTTAAACTTGTAAATTATAGAATTGTGTGTTTATTAGAGCAGCGTTATTTGAAAACAAAGTTTATAGAACCGGAATACTTCCATTATCCTATGAACAGATCGTTTTTATGTATATGGCTACCGATATATGATTTGATAGACATTGTGAGAACGGTACTGCCACAATTTAGCTTCGAATTAACAACAAGGCGTAATCAATAGAGCATTTCCTCGCGTTGCGCCAGGATTATAGTAAGAATGTGCTAACGATAAACAGATAGCCGACAGGAGAAGGGAATACTAACATCGAGTGCCGATCAGAGATGCATGATGGATATACGTATTCACGCATAGCAGGCGTATACATGACGGTAAAGTTGTAGCACTGTGCTCACTACAATAATTGAACGTGGATAATAAAATAGACAATTTGTATTATGTAAAAACCTTCTTAACAGATACGTTCATTTACTTTCCCAACACATGGTAATTTCTTACCTTCCCGCGCGTGCGACATAGTTAATTGTATATTTATTAGACCGACAGCTACACAACGCAAGAGCTAAATAAAGCCAACTGCAGACTCATGCATCGTCGATCGGCGGTCGGCACTAATATTAACTTCGCCTATTCAGCATTTTGATACGTAACTTATACAACGTACTCTAGTAATCATACTTATATAAACCTTAACACCAAGAATTACTTACCTGAGAGTATGCCAATTCGGTCAGGAAAACCCCTATTATTGAACAAACTTTCGACTGTTTCCACATTTTTCATAGAGACACAAACTTTTCACCATTCGTTCGTCATATCATCTCCAAAAAGAGAAACAATAACCAATGGGCAATGCTACACTGTAAGTATGTCCAACTGATGCAGCATTTTTCTGTAATCGCAAATACTACCAAACTCAAATCTTTGGTTGTAGCTTAATAAACGTGTTCTTGGCGATTTTACAACTGAATTTGGAATTTTAATGTAATTATTAAAATTAACAATACACAACATGGAACATTTATAAGGACAAAAATATCTAATTGTATCAAGAGTAACTGCGACAACAATAACGTTTTCCATTCTGAAAATAGAAAACACATTCTAAGATACGCAAACATACATAAAATAAACAGACCTGTTCTTTACGTAAAAAAAAAGAAAAACATTTTTGGAATAAAATATTAAACCTAGCAGAAGGAATTATTTAATCCACAGATCTGGTTTCTCAATAGGAGTAAATGGCTCGGTAAATGGAAGAAAATAAACTTTCATTTAAAGAAAATATGGGTTATATTTCAAATCTATAGGTTTTTTTAAATTAATGATATATTCTTTCAAAGAATGCAGTTGTACTTTGAGCTAAAGGAATAAGCGAAAAGAATTTCATTAGAAGTGCGTGTCTTTTCGAATGTAAAAAATATTGCCCTGCAACAAAGAAATATGCTTAAGAAAATTAATTTCTTTGGTTTAAAGAATCCTTTCTATCGGTGTATACATGACTATTTCTTTTCAGCTTATTAATTTTTAAAGATCCTAATACAGCTTGGAAACCAAAATTAGTACCAAGTGTATAAATTAACAAATAAAAAAAGTGTAATTAAAATTATAAATGGCCAAACAGATAGTTAATAATAAAGAACCAGCTACCAACAACCACTATGCGTAGACGCGAATTTTGCTGTATCATAGCTCATCAGTACATCTAAGTGGCAGATGGTAGCTCTAATTGAAACTGTCGTACATATACGAAGATAGATCTGGTATGTTTGGATGAGAGTATCTAAGTAATCAAAGATACTCTAATCAATCAAAATGTCGAAATTAATTACTATATCGACCTCTACAGAACTGAACAGTTCTGACCCACAATCTGCGAGGGTAGCAGGCTTCGACTAGTGACTAAGACACCATGGGTAACTAATAATGAACCAGCTACCTACAACTACTATGTGTAGATGAGTGTAATTGAAATTGTCGTATATACAAGACGATAGAACATTAATCACTGAAAATGTCGGAATTAATTGCTATATTTGTCTCTACAGAATTAAGCACATAATAGTACCCCATGAACACGTCTACGCATCGTGGTTGTTGGTAGCTGGTTCATTACTATTACTTACCCTTGATGTGTTAGCCACTGGTCGAAGTCTGCTGCCCCCGCAGTTAGATAGTTAAGGAAGAGAACATAAATGTTATTCTTTTTAGTTTGTTTCCAAATATTAATAAACTGTTTTTCCTATTACCAAATGTATTAAGTAAATTTATAGGATAAATCAGAATTAATCCACCTCAAGCAATTGAAGAAGCCATGACGTGGCGAAAGGAGTATATCAAGACGCTCACTTTTTATGCCGAACGCATTTGAAAGATGGATTTCACCACTCATAATTTTCCAGTGACATGTCAACATGAAAAATCCATCACTATTGCTTTAACCAAACTAAACAATTTAGAAACGGTTTGCTGGAAATTGAATGACAAACATATTTCTGAGACGCTAGTGTTATCAATTCAATTGTTATCAATTTTTATTAAAAAGGAAAACAATTGTTGGTAAAATCATTGTTACACACGCCAGTCTTCACAATAATATTAATCACACTAACAACTAGCCTCTGATAACTTCGCCATTTACCATTTGCCGAGTTTAAAGACAGAAGGAGCATTTGTTATTTAATGGACTAACCATAAATCCATCAATACAAGCAAAAATAATAATTGATAGGTCCGTTACAAATCCAGTTATTAGGTAAAAACGTATTAGTAACTGATGTCACCACCGTATTCATCCGTTGGATAAAAAATAATAATAATAAAAAATACTACATACTTAAGTTTTATTGTTTCATCTGCAGATAACTATTATTATCCGTGAATATTATTATACCGGAAGTTTTTCAATTGTCGCACTTTCATTCGTTACCATTCCCATATTCCTGTCAATAGCATAGGTTTTGTGAAATTCGATTCATTTTCCGCTACAGACAGTAAACCTGCTTGCAATGGAAAGCTGCTCATAACAGAAGGAAGATCCCAATTCAGACAGGCAAATGCTTTTTATCAAGTGCTTTCCAGTCATCTTTGTCAAACTAAATTTAAAGTTTAAAATGCTGTTTGGGCTATTTTCACCATTTGTGGGAAGTGTGTAATCCAACGTTTCGGTAGTGTATTTACTGTCGTGTTCAGGGTAGTCCTTACAAGGAGTGTTTCTTGCTAAATTCATTAGCGCTCTTAGCTTCATACCTCACCAAAACTATATTGTAAAAACTTTAGGCTTTGTTATACGAAATTCACGATTATTTCAAGTTAGCACTGTTAAATTACTGTTCAATACTTGTACAAAGCAAACTGGAGAAGGTTAGCGCGGTTTAGTGTCCTTTTTTTCAACATTCTCAAATGTCTTTCCTATGAAACCGTGAGGGTTTATCCAATACGTGGTTCCGACCACAATGTTCTCCTGAAGCAATTTAGTACATCTTCGACGCCATCTTAACAGCTTGAAGTTTTTGTAAAACCTTATGCATAACAAGATTGAGTGTAGTTACCTTCTATCCGAACTATGTTTACTGGGAATCTGGTCTGATTCACGGATATGTATACAATTTGAGGCAATTGGGACAAAAAAAAAACACATTACTTTGCGGTGGGTCCCAAGCTATCAAGGGATCGAATGTAATCAAAAGGCAGACAAGCTGGCCAGAAAAGCAGCGAATATGCTCTTCATCAGTCCTAATCCCTTCTGTAGCCCACGCAAGAGCCACATCAAACAAGTAATTAAAACATAGAAAGCTCTCCTAAAACAGCAAAAATTGTGTTATCATTCAGCAAAGGTAATCTTAGGCTACTGGGGGGATTTCTGACAGGCCTTAATATATCACCTATTCAACCTAGGAAAAGCTGAAAGTCAAATCTGTCGTCTATGCCAAGAAGATCTGGAGACGGCAGAACACACTCTATGCAAACATTTCAGTAAACCATTTCTGACATCTACTGAACTGAAGGAAGAAGATTCTAGAATAGTATTAAGGTTTATTAAATCCCCTTCACCTATTCTAACACATATAAAAGCATCTTGTTACAATAGATCTACCTAGGACGCAGTGGCTAAAGGTATTTTTGCCATAGCCTAATATTAACTAATATTCACTACTGGGATCCCAGTTTTTCGCTCATCAAATTGCAACTTTTTACGTACCAAGTACTTACCATTTTTTAATTGCAAAATACTGTTATAATTTATTGTGTAGTTCACGAGTTTGTTTAATGTCTACTCTTTAGATTTAAGTGTTATTTTGTAATTGAATTGCTATAATCTGTTGGGTAATATTTTCTACTGTTAGTATTAAAATTCCGTCTCTACTATTGTGATTGCGGGAATTCTGTTCTTTGCTTTACTATTTTTAATGTTGTTAAGTACTAAGGACTTCTCTGACGACACCGAACAAACGTCATATTATAGCAGTCCCACAAACGATGGAAACCGTCCAAACAACAACTAATCTATCGTCAAGAATTAAATTCAATATGCAAAGAGAAAAATCATAATAATCTTTATAATATTATTTATAAGGAACACAACAATTATGTAATGCAGTATAAATAGAAAACAATATTTACGATTTGTGTTACTTTACTTCAAAGTTACAGGTCAAAACTTCCGTATTACACGAACAGTTTACTTAATTATAGATAATCTGGAAATTCTTTTACGCAAATGTAATAACAATTTTCGATTATAGTAAATATCCAAAGTGTGCTATTCTCATTTCCCAAAGCATCGTATTGTCATGGCTCCCTTAAGCGTAAGAACACAACTATAATCACAGTCGACGCTATTCTGAGGTTAACTTCAAGAATGATATCTTTAAAGTGCCCTAAATGCGCGGAAAGTTTTTCATAGACGCATTTGCATTGTCCATCTGGGAATGCGCGCTTCGTACATATGCATTGCAGTGGTGCAATAATTATGTCTAAAACAGATCCCATCCAAGTTGGCGACCTTCGCGTAAAAATATATTCAAGAGTCTCACGAAAATCTGTGTTTATTTCCAAAGTAATAAAAATATTTTTATCTTGTTAGGATCCTATCCATATAACTGCTTGTTCAAGATAATATCTTCCGCGCAGTAGCTAAATCACTGCCACAGTTACAACCTCTAGAGATAGATCTGTTTCGTTTGGAAATTAGTTTTTCTGCTTGCAACTAAAACATAACGTACGCCTACTCGATCGATACGATGACATAGTTACGATAATGGTTAATTACTGCAGCGTTCCACTTAGTTTAGCAGGGTCCGCGACGTTATTTGTGCATTCGTTACACGGAGAAAGAGCTACACCATAAATTATTTTAATTCTTAATGAAACTTTCAGTCGACTTTGTCGTAACGTTGCAGTTAAAATATGGTGACAGTTTATTACCAAAGTTCTAGACGTATCTCTATTGCGCCGGATAAAAATAGATTTCAGTGACTTAAGCGCATATTATTCGGTGAATGTTATGTGGAATGTGATCCAGTGCAAATAGCCTCAATTAGGTTTAATCTATTGTATTGCCACACATAGAAAATTAGTATATACACGTTTACTTCGATCAGAACATTTGAAGCGGTTTACTTTAGTATATTTGCACGATCGGAGGTCAACATATTTCACGCAAGAGCCAATTTCACTCAAAAAAACAAAAGTCTCATCGAATAGTTCAGAAACATAACATTTTTCATTTTGTTTACGTTTGTCTGGTGTTTTCCGAAGCAGTGGAATTCATCAGCAATGAAATTGATTTACATCAAGGTAACTTCGTAATAATCCCTAAATATCATCAATAAATCAAGTTCAATATACAAAATTTGGATTAGATCGGCAATAAACTAAGCGCCATATTAATGTGATTGCCTTTGCATGCGCTGTAGAAATTCGAATCCTTTCTGGAATATCACTCATATCTCCGAACATATTGTTATAGTTAATCAATTGAGACAGTTTTGTTTCTCAAGTTTATTTATTTTGTACATTTTTATTGCATATAGCTACAAGTGGATCTTTCCTTGGAATTTCGCGGTACACTTGTGTATATTTTTATTAAATGAAGGAAATCCATTCAGCAACAGTAGTCCGAGAAATCGAAATTTCACTATTGTATTGGTTATTATTAGAGCGCAACAAATCGATTGCCTAGCAGTAGCGTCACTGCGCTGGGTTAACCAAAATAAACGTGCGGAAGCATCGGAACCATCAGTAACACTTGCTCTGGTGAAATTTCAAAGTTGTCTAGTGTTCTAACTAATACATTATGAGCAGCTTCGGCAGTACATCTTTGCTATCCTTTACAAGCTAGCAAATAAGGGTGTGTCGGTCCTTTCAAGGTCATTGTCCGTGCTACAATCGATACTACGGATTTTTTTGAATGTCTGTAACTTCATCTATAGTTAGCCACCACCGTTCATTTTTTACTGCGGTTTTCACATAATTTTCAATCTTCTCGCGCACTGACGGTGAATACCTACGTAGCGTCTGCGGACTTGATAGTTCCCACGTTGGATTATATTTCTTCCGAAACTGACGAAACATTGCTTCTCCGATTTTTGCAAACGGTATATTCCACGCACTTATCATCATCGTTAAATCACATAGAAATTCTTTATACGGCCTCCTTCCGGTTTTTAAAAGTGTGTATGTTGCGCTATTTACATGGTTTCTACACATACATACGTGGTTTCGAACATAAACTCGCAAACGAAACACCTGATTTCTTTACCATTATATATTAAGTCTGGAACTAGCCATAAATACGTGTTTACCCTCCTGTTAGCAAACAGACAAGTTGATGAATTTCCACTCTACATTTTTAATGCTTTCCGTTCAATTCCGATACTTATCAACTTCGCACTGCGATATGTATTACACATAGCACACTGCATAGAAGGCCTGGAAGTGCCGACACGTAACGAAGCAGCTCTGTATCCCCCCAACCTCTCACGGTTAAACACCACTGGAACGCAAGCGACAATGTTGTGCTCTACTTATTATCAAAGCTGACCAAGCCGTACGGGAACACGTCATTCCTAACACAGTCATTCATATTTGTACGCATACATAGTTTCGTTGTTTTATATACATATTTTTGCTCGTCTTCCACATTATTCGTAGGGCCAGATTTTTGTCATAGACGTAGTGTCTGCGTTTAGTTTTTTTCCCATACTTTATTTTTTGTTCAAACTTTCTATTAATGGTCGACCTTATGCAGGTTTAGTTCTCTTTATATATAAGTATTAATATTTATTTGATCTGAAATTAGTTTTACAAAACAGCAACTGAATTACAATTTATACATAACAGTTTTCCAAACAAATAACAACAGAGTACCGTACTTTTATACTGTACTTCAAATTTACTCTACTAACTAATTGCATTTAAAGTACTAACGTCAACCCAATCGTTTCTTCTATAAATTAAAAATGTTTTAGCATTATTTGACGTAGTAGATAACTTTTATATTGCATTGTTTTTCAATAATAATAATAAACCTATTACATGGCACGTCTATGGAAACGATAAAAATAACGGATTTCATTCACGGTACGACTTGACCAGCTTTGCTTATTATTAAAGCTGATTAAACCTTATCAATAGGAAATGAGAGTGCACAAATTCAATCTCGCATAGATAGCGAAAGGCTTCACGGCATTCCGATATTGAATTCTATTTGTACACATAGGTAGTTGCGTCGTTTTATACGTTTCTACTTGTTTTTCAACTTATCCATGGGTTCAGATTTTTATCATATAGTAAATGATAAAAACTATTGCTTGGCATATCTATGGAAGCGGCAAAAATATCATATTCGTCAGCTACGTATGAGTTTTTCTGTACGGTTTCACCAGCTTTGCTTATTGTAAACAAATTATTATGTGGACCTCGAGATTTTGTGTCTCGGGACTCCACTCGCATGCATTATTTCGAATACAAAATTGTGAAGAAACCACATGAAATTCTCATACGTCAAAATGAATTGTTTCATGTGTCTTCAGTTGTATCATTACTGATCCACAAACCAGATGACAAGTTCTGGATATGATCGTAATGATTATTATGCACCTACCAATCACTCACATTCGCAACGGGGTAAATGGTTAAGACCACCGAGATTCTTTCTGCAATAGTACGCGGTGCGACATTAATCACATTATTTTGAGATGTAGTAAAGAAAAACGGAGAGTGATAAGCTAATTCAAGACCTGATCAAGATGAAAGTATAACTTCCAGTCAATATAAATTTTTTATAGCTCAGGAAGGACCAGATATCAGCTGCAGGATATATGAATATATGTATGTGTACCATCCTTTTTAGTTGAGTTCTTATGTGTTTATCCTCTGTTAATCCTTTATTTCCGATGGCATACATTGTGTGTGTATATAGTTAGTCACTCAATCAGCCCCAAGTTTGAAGAGTATCTTGTGTTTGCTCTAGCGTCAGGCAACTATGTTTTCAGAAATGGTTAATGATGTTAAACCAAAGCCAATAGTAATAATAAAAAAATAATCTGTTCCACCGTCTATAAGCAAGCATCTCAAGTACGAATTAAGGATATTTTTAACCGCTTTTAACGCTTTAGCGCTTTTTAACCGCTAACAACGCGTTTGATTGATGACTTTAACCGATGATAGTTTTATAATGAGAAATCCATCACTGTTGCTTCATCCAAACTAAACAATTGAGACCCGATCTAAAATGGAGCGACATATCTCCGACACATTAATGTTATCAATTCAAGTTTTAGCAACCTTTACTCAATTTTTTTTCTAGCAAAAAAGCTAATTGATTCGTCTAAGAATAGTTATGAGGTTACCAGCTACAATAAAATCATCAAACTGATATCTGATAACATCCCCAACGACATTTAAACATACAAAAAATTGATATCTAATGGATTCACCATCAGTTCATCAATACAAACAAGAACAGTGACTAACGGATGCATTTCATGTTAGCTTATCCCACAACTCCCATTGTTATCATAATTATTTCACAAAAATGTTTAATAGGCAGACGCGTAAAAACCTGCTATAGCATCCTGGTAGACTTATTCGCGTTTAACAATCTTCCGCCAATGTCTCAAAAATGGAACGCTGATTCTTTAACTTCATCTCATCGAGTTACGTCGGTTAATGGGTTAAGTTGGCAGTCGTTGACAGATTGACATTTCAATCTGACAACCACGGATCATTATCCGACAAGAAAGTACTACTGGCACTGGCGCAGGCACGGTAGCCAACCTGAGTTAACCGTGTTATGTAAACGCTAACAATCGCTAACTGACAATTGTCTCAGTGACTGCTATAAGAATCAATGCACCACCACCTTTGATCGTATTCTGAAAGAGAATGGGATAATCCCTTGACAAAATTGTTAATAAGCTTAATAAGAAGAGTCTTTTACTCTTTTTCTCGTTTTCTTCTTTCATTATAAGTTTTAAATTTCCATCTGATTAGATGATGGAGCTTGACATCAACTGGGTTTCGTCATCTTCGTTAACGTATAATGAAGCTTTTTCGATTTTGTGCTTGTCACCACCTTCATCTTTATTTTGGCAGGACGTTTCCGAATTCGTTGTAGGTGATAACTAACGAAGCAACCTTACCTATTACTACTCTACTCTCTTATTGCACTACCAATATTCATGAAACGTAAAAGTCTTATCTGGACATTTCTATAATAGCAAATACGTATAGTATCAGCACACTCCTGTATATAATGCGAAGTATGCCGATACCTTTCGTGTTTGCTACACTACCCTCAATTTTTTATTACGTGTATCGACGACGCCACAGGATATACAGGTTGAGTGGGAAGGAACGGAACAAACTCCAAGAGTGTATTGTACATCTAAAAATAATGTAAAAAAAACTAATATATTCCTATCCGATTTTCCGGTCCAAATTTTCGCTTCACTTCTAATTAATACGTCTTAAATAAAATAAAAAATATCCTTACATTGACTTCCCATGTAAAACAAAAAATCAGGTATATCCTCCAAATCAATCCTTTCGAAGTTCAAAATCATTTCAATAGTTCTGTTCTGATTTATATGAGTGTCAGTGTATTGAGACAGTGATTTGACGATTATTTTCCAATTTGTACATTATTTTGTTAGCAAATTTGAACAAATGTGTTCAAATTTGAAATATGCAAATAAGGTGTTTGCTTATCGGTTTTGTAATGGGAATTCTACAGCCGCTGTTAAAGGATTTCCACATCAAAGAAATCTCGGTAAAATTCTACTTATCAGTTTTCAACAAACTGGGAGAGACCCAAATGCTTCCCGGTGCTAAAATAAAAACATGAAAATCGTGGATTTTTTGTCTTTATTTTCGCGTGTCAAATACACTCCCAGGGTTTGGTCTGTTCTTTCCAACACACCTTGTATGTGTGTCCAAGCTTATATGCACGTACTTCTGAAATTAGTTCGCTTTAGCTGAGTTCGTTGAAAAATTAACAGTATTGAATACGCTTCGCGTTTTAATACATCAGCAACATATTGAAACCATTATT